>JANHFT010007918.1:501278-526427 GCA_032467955.1 Pseudoxenodon macrops | reverse complement strand
TTCTTCTTCTTCTTCTTCTTCTTCTTCTTCTTCTTCTTCTTCTTCTTCTTCTTCTTCTTCTCTCTCTCTCTCTCATCTTCATTATCATGACATCATTCAGTGGCATATTTCTCCTTCACTTTCTTGCAATCCTCTGTGTGTGTGTGTCTGTGTGTCTGTGTGTGTCTGTGTGTGTGTGTGTGTACATGCAGATTTTTATTTTAATAGTAAAATCTAATACAAATTAAACTTAAAGGGAAGAGAAAAAGTAAAGGAAAAATAGATAAGAAAAAGAAAAAGAAGAATATACCATAATAAAGATAAATGAAATAAAGAATCTACACAAGTATACACAAATGTAGTGTCTCTTCATGCCCTCTAAGTTACAAACAATTATTTCTTCATTCCATATCCCATCCTTTACCTATAAGTAAATCCATAAAATGTCATCTTTTAGTCCTGGTGTCAGAGGAAGTCCATTAGGCCAGAAATAACATTGCCAGTAATAACATTGTATTTTGTGTATCTTGATCAAATAAACCAACTTTATCTTCCTTGATTTTACTTCTAATAATCTTAATCTTTAGTTTTGTTAGCCTTCTGTTATAATTTCATTTAAATGTTATCGTAGGATTGATTGATTTTTATTTTTTCTTTATCCCACCAAACTTAGTTCTTTAATAAGCCTCTTTTATAAATCCAATAAAATGGGAAGAATGTTCACATCACTTTCTTAGTTTATCATTTGTAAATATCAGACAGTTACTTTTATATATACAGTAACATATCCTTTTTCAAGTTGTTCTTTTGGTCTGTCAATTGTAAATCCACTTTGTGTACCAAATATATCTTTTCATATAAAATGTATTCCATATATGTCATGTCTTCAATAACATCTTTTGGACATAGTCTATCTATTGAAGCAGACATGATCACTGACATTGTTGATATTATAGCTATTAATTTCTGGTTATATTCTTCAAAAGCCTCCTTTAATATTTTCAGTGTTATAAAATTTTATATCATTTTGTATACCCCAATTAATTAACACAAAAGGCAGGCTTGTGTTTTTTATATCAACCTAGAATCTTTAATCCCCTTTAGTGTCCAGTTCTTAAAAGTTTTAAATTATTTAGCTTTGTTATGTCTTGCAAAATTAAAACTGATCTGTTTTCTATGATAAGCTTGTCCTGTATAATTAATTCAAAAATCTCATTGTAAAAGTTTTTATATTCCAAATGTACTCTTAGTTTAGAAGTCTGTCTGTCTGTCTGTCTGTCTACACACACACACACACACACACACACACACTGGGAGACCTGCAAGATTTAGTTAGTTTAATTTACAATAAAGTAGAATCAATTCATCTTGGTGTGTTTCTTGTATGGACTACCTTGCAAGACTGACATCAATCTTATACGTCTGAAAGTATATCTGCCCCTCACATTTTTATGTCCCCCAAAATTAGGAAGAGTCTCCTCTGAGTCATTTGCCACAAACACATTCCTGTTGAGGGCCAGTTTGCATCTTATCTGATTGTTGCCCTAGCTGTAGCTCTTCTTCCTGTCTCCCAAGGTCATTTCCACATACTATTACACCCACTGAGTTTTCTTCAAATCTAAACCAAGAACAGATTTAAAAGGAAGAGACTGCAAGGAAGATAAGAAAGGAAAAGTCTATTCTCAGGAACAGAAGTATGATCTAACACAACTGTAATTTCATATCTCTTATGCATTACTTAGATTTACACTGGGAATGTACAGAGGAACAGCAAAACATTGTAAAGTTGATTGTGTCTTTTGCATTTTTCAACTGTTACCCTTTAGTTCAATAAAAATAATTGAGGAGGAGGTCTTCAGAGGAGAAAATAGGTTTGGGAAATTTCTTAGGTGAAGCATGAAAACTTGCACTTCTGCTAGTTCTTATAATAAGCGAGTGAGAATGTCCAATTTGTAATTGTAACCAGTGTACAACATGTCTGCCTTTTCATGTTTCAGTTAAAATCCAAGGAAAGATATAACAGAGGAAATCCTTTCATGCACTTGTTTCAGATTAGGAATAGTGACCAGCTAGGAATAATGGAACACTAATAGATTTTTTTAATCGGCTTGCAAAAATAAAAGTTCAAGAGTATTAATTCTGGATTTGATTATCAGTGGGATTATTTATAACAGTATCAACCTGTCCAAACATTACCAAGATAAGCTGTCTTAAAGATGACTGTTAGCAATGCAAAAAAAGAGGAAATGAATTAAGGCAATTTGCTAATTTTTGCTAATTTCTTGACATTCACTGGCTCCCACTTTTAGTAGGTAATCAAGACTGTTTCAGAAAGTGGAAGCTTCTCTTGCTGTAATTATTTGCCCAACCTGGCACTCAGCTGACATTACAGATGATGTAAACAACTTACCTCTGTAAATTCATTAGCAAGTGTGCTGATGATAGTGGAAAGGTACATAGTGATGAGGTTTATTTATAATTGAAATGCTGATTTCTGTCTGGATTTTTATGGCCAAATCCAGCAATCACTCCATAATTTCTTAGTGCCAACAATAACAAACTGAAGGGAGAAACTGAATCTGAAGGAGGTATTGCTATGAAGCCTCATGACTTTGTTGTATAAAAAAATCAATTCAAGTCCGATTTGGAATATTTACTTTAAAAAAACTAATTTCCTCTAATTTCTTCAAAGGTTTCATTCAACCTTAAGTTTTTCGTATTTAAAAACATTTATGGAGTCAATATTTTCATTTTATTACCTCCAGTGTAAATTCAGTGATAGGCTAGAAACCAGGAGTCTCTGACTTCTACTGCTGCCTTAGGCATGAAAACCAGTTGGGTGACCTGGGGCCAGTAACTCACCCTTAAACCTCACTCACTCCTTAGGGTGGTTGCTGTAGGGAAAAGAGGAGAAAGAAGTATTATGTATGTTTGCCATCTTGAGTTACTTATAATATAATAAAGGTGGACTTTTTAAAAAATCAAATAAATAAATAACAAAAAAATATCTAATTCTATGTATAATGAGTAGATAAATATGTGTAACATAGTTGAATTTTGTGAGAAACTAAAAATAGCACCCATATTTAACTCATGCAAAACAAAAGAATTGACTCACACAACCGCTAATCGATTATGTAGCTTGTTTGGTTTTAGTTCTAAATGTTTTGTGAATACAACCATTTTTGCTTTGTTTACAATTGTACATACCACAGGGTTACAATGATCTGTTATTACAGCTTACTTGGTGAATTAGAATTAAGCAAATTAACTCTTAATGCCATGTGTAACCCACTGAAATTGGATCTATTTCCTCCATGTTTTGCTTTTTTTGCTCTCAATAAATAAAAATACAATACTCAGAGCATAGGTGTGAGAGTTCTGTTTCTAGATAAAACAAATTCTTCGATATCTGAAGCATAATCCAGAATCCTTTGCCATTATCCGTCCTGTTTGACCTTGATGGGAGCTAAAGTTTGAAAACATTTCATAAGATCAGGTTGTCAATTTTCAAATAGAACTTGAGAGTTTCAATTTTGAGACAAATTCCTCGTGTGTCCAATCACACTTGACCAATAAATAATTCTATTCTATTCTATTCTATTCTATTCTATTCTTGAAATCCTATATGTAGCAATTAAATAGACTCAGGTTTAACTCTTTTAGCCACAAATTTTACTTGTTGACTTTAAAAAAAATCTCATTCTCCCAGCCTATATGAAGATTTGTTTTCATGAAGATGAAATAAGACAAACAATTGGGCCATTTTAAACTCAAGTAAAAAAGGTGAAATGTGAATATAGTAGATGCTTTCCCCCAAATATTGCAAGAATGTTGTTTCAATAGCAGTATATGACATTGGGTAAGATTAAGCTGCCTTGAACTCAAAAAAAGTTGTTTCATGTCATGTATAAAAGACCAACTGGGCTCCCTTAACTTTTGGCTTAGAAGACTGCATATATAGTACATGTACAAATGTTGTAAAATAAGGCTCAGAAAAAACATTATATTACGGTAAGTTCTAAAAAAATTTAAACCAGATATATATCATAATTGCATTTTAGAACTTATTACATTTTGAAAAATGACATTAAAAAAACCCTCAAATATATATAATTACATATGCTACAAACCATTTCAGTTTTGATAGACAGCATATCGCTTAATTAGGTGTCATCAAAGGAAGTCTGACTCCTGGTGTCTGCTTAATCAAATGTTTAGCATCTAGGTGATAGAAATGACTCATTTCTCTTCCAGGGACAGGTCAATAAGCCTGTTGGTCTCATCCTTCTACTTAATCTTTTTTCTCCCTTTTTAAAATTGCCTTTAGTTTTTCACACACACACACACACACAGACACAGACACAAACACATACAATGTGTCTGTGTGTGTGTGAGAGAGAGAGAGAGAATGTATGTGTACACACACACACACACACACACACACACACACACATATTCTGGTTTTTTTTTCTCTAGTCCATCAGTCTCTTCCATCATATGCTTGAAGTTTCTGCTTAGTGATTTATCTAGTCCACGATTGCCTGGTTGGTTCTTCTTGAAGTCTTATGGTAAACATATCTATAAATATTCTTTCACTCTTTCTCATTGTCCAGCTTGCAAACCCATATATTGCTTGACTTAAAGCAAGACCATTGCTTTAATTGTTTTACTCTTTATCACTTCAATACTTTTTTTTCTAATCTTGTCAAATGTTTGTATTGGCTTCCTCCGTAGAGGTAATCTCTCACTTTTTTTCCTGCAGTGCATGATTTATTTATTTCCCTCCTTTATTATTATTATTTTTAAATACTACTCCCTCCTCCATTTTCCCCACTACAGCAACCCTGTGCGGTAAGTTGGGATGACAGAGTGTGACTGGTCCAAAGTCACTCAGCTGGCTTTCATGAGTGAACTGGAACTAGAACTCACAGTCTCCCAGTTTCTAGCCTGGTACCTTAATCACTGGAGCAAACTGTATTTATTCTTAACCCAAGTAAAAAAAAATTAGCTACCATCTTTACTTCTTCACCTCTTTGTAGGTTGGTATTACCTTTGTTTAATATTTAATATTAAACCAGATTTTTTTTTAAACTTTTCATTTTTATTCTAATTCTTCTAAATTTTCTATATCCTTAACTATCAAGGTGGCATCATAGGCATTATCAGTCTGCAGTTTTAATTCCAGTTTTTGTTTCTTCCAATCTTAAAGTTAGAGTAATTGTGTAAGTTAAATAAATATAGGATAACATGCACCCCTATCTTACTTTCTTCTTATTCTGAACTACTCCAATTCTTAGAATAGCTATTTATTCCTTGAAATATTTTTTTTTGAGAAAAATAATCAGAGGTTCTTGCACACCCATTAACCTTGCCGTGTTCCACATTCTGGGGTGATCTCCATAATCAAAGGCCTTGCTGAAGTCAAAGAGGAATCTACTTTTTCATTCCCTCAGGTGGTCTACTGTTCATCTTTTCTTAGCTAACTGAACTTGCATCCTTTTTTAAACATTCCTGTTCTTTTGCCATTTTTCTCTATATTCTTCATAGTAAGTACTTCAGCAAAACTTTTCCTGGGTGAGGAATGACTGCACTTGTTTGTGATTTTCTTGCATCTTCTTTTTTCTCTATTTGCAAACACAAATCTTTTCCAGTCTCTAGGACACTCAGCCTAATTCATATTTGCTGACACAGAGCTGTTAGCACTTCAACTGCATTTTCTCATGCAGTTTTAAACAGGTCAATGGATATGTCATCTGCTCTGGTGCTTTTCTATTTCCTAGCTGGTCCATTGCCTACTGTGACGTTGGTTTCAGAATACATTTTACCTCTGCAGGTGCATCTGACATTATATAACCCATTTCAGTAAAGCCTTTTCATTTCATTTCCTTTAATCTCTGTTGTCTATATTACATCTCTTCTGTTATTCCACTTGAGAATTACTACTTGTAACATTTTCTGTGATTTCTTGAATCTTCTTTAAACAGCTTTCCTTTCTTTCCCCTTTTTCTTTTCTTTCCCTTTTCCTGTGTTCCTTTTGATTTTACTCTAATGACATTCTCAGTTGATATATTTTCTTCATTCTTTTTGACTCGAGATGGAGAATAATATTAGTAAATAGTAATAAGTATTCTAAACTTCACCTTCATAAATGGCATATTTGCATACTCTGTTAGATGGTCTGTAATACAGCTAATTTATATGGAAGTATGCTTTGTAGAAGCTACTTTAAAATGTCTTTGTGTTGGATGCTGAGCTAGATGGCAGCATCTAGTGAAGTTTGACCATGTCAAAAGGAGGAGGAGGAGGAGGCACAGAATGAAAAAATCTCATATAAGGTTACTCAGAAACCTTCCTGAATTGAAGTCCTTCCTGCTACTTATAAAGAAATAGGAGGATAACTATTTGAAGTATTGTGTATAGTCTGCAAATAGGCAAGCAACTCTGATTAAGCAGAAAGCTTAATCAGACACCAGGAATGCTGCTTAAGATAGATGGCATCTCCCCTTGTGCATAATACTTGGAAGAGTAGTATTTATCAATAAGAGACAAATTCTCTGGGACATGCCGCATAACAGGGAAATAAATAGACAGATGCATGCATGCACATGCACACACATACATACAGAGAGAGAGAGAGAGAGACTTACACTTGCTCAGATCTTGTCTTCATTAGCCTCTTTTTCATCCCATAGCTGTGGTATGAAGATAAAGTTAAACAGAAACCTCTCAAAGACAATGAAACCTTTCAGAAAATTGGAAGACAGATTTTGAAATTGGAATTAATTCCTGCACATTTATCTATCTCTGTTTTCCCCACAAACATTAAAGCCAGTGACGTGGTATTGTCATCAGCTTCAAGGATTTTCATCATTGTGAATGAATATCGGCAATACCTGAACATCTGAAAACATATAAAATGGTTTAAACAAAAGCATTCCATACTCATTTAGGTAAAACTAACCATGTTCTAGGCCAACTAGGGCAAAATTAGATGATACGTGGATATGTACAATATATGCTCCTGTATTGTTGGTTGCTGTAATGCAATTACAAGGAACAGCAAATTAATAAAAATACTAAAATGCTTAATCAATTCTCTGCATTTCAGACTTTGCTTTGATGATCACAGTTAGCTGCTTTCTCCAACTATTTTTGTGGATGTAGAGGTAGATATACAGTATAAGGTTTATTGTCCCCACTTTTGTGGCTTCTTCATTTTTTTTTTGTGGGAAAGTTTTATGGAAACTTTCTCAGTGGAAAAAGAGTGAAATGCATGGGTAGATATGGCACATTTGAAGAATAATTCTTCTCTACTTTTCCAGTTTTTACCTATAATTTCCCTCTTCTTTGAAACCTGATCATTTTGTAGTGTTTATAAACATTAAACCACCTTCATAACCCTGCTGTAAACATCTGTATTTCCCTTGATGTGTATGGAAAGCATTCTAGTTTCAATTTTATTATAAGCATGCATCTCCGTATATTCTGGGATTATACTGAATACAATATTGTGATTTCATTTGAAATTTAATTTCTAAAATTTTCTAAATTTACTAAATGTTACTTCAGGGATTTTTTTATATGTTAACCACATGTGGTAAAATGTTACTTCTGTTTCATGGCATTTCCATTTGTTACTATATGTTTTGCCTACGCTGAAACTTATAAATGTAGTTATATACTATACGTAAAACATTTTGTACCATTTTTCTTTAAGATTATAATTTGGATTAAATGTTATACATGTATTCATTACTTCTTCCCATTGCTGTGTAGTGACTGTTTCTTTAAAGTTTTGCATCCATTTAATCATGCATTTTTTATTTGTTCTATATCATATCTAAATAGGAGTGTTTGTGTGTGTATGTGTGTGAAGATTGCTTAATTTACATTGTCTGATTAAAATTCGGTCTTTCCAAATAGAATTATTCAGTTTCACTGAACTTTATTTAAGGCTGTGTGGTACTTTGGATTTTTTTTAGGAAATGGTCTTTTGAATCATGCTACACAAATACAGCAATTGAAAGAAACTCATTAAAGCAGCTACATCTCTTTTCTGGATATTTTGAATAAACTATTCTGACTTGAAACACAAAGCATTGTAATAATTTTATTATATTTATTGCATTTTTAGCTGTACTAGAAGGAATTATTTAAATGTATTATTTTGTTGACTTTTCTATCTTGCTCTACGGAGGGGAGAGGGGATCTCTGACAGAAAGTCACTTGGAGAGACTAGAAGCATTTGAAGTGTGGATTTACAGGCAGCTGTTATATATATGTTGGTTTGACAAAATCAGAAATGAGGCGGTGATAAGCCACCTGGGAAAGCCAAGGGAAATCATAAAAATCATAAAAAAGCAAAAGTTAGAATATTTTGGACATGTGATGCAACACCCAGAAAAATACGGCATACTTCACTTAATCCTCCAAGGAAAGATTGAAGGCAAATGAGGTCCAGGAAGAAGAAGAACATTGTGGCTTCAAAATCTAAGGGACTGGGTTTGGACAAAACTCAACAGCACTTTTTCATGTGGCTGTTGATAAGAATAGGATCGCCAACATGATGATCGGCAATGTCTGATGATGGATATGGCACAAGAAGAAGAAGAAAATTTTGTTGATTCATAATTATGATCCAGTTTGCATTTAACAGAGTTAGAAGTGACTTTGGAGATCTTCTAATCCAGCCCTGCTCAAGCAGGAGACCCCCTGTACCATTCTGGAAAAATGGCTGTTCAATCTCGTCTTAAAAAGGTCCAGTAATAGAGCACCCATATCTTCTGGAGGCAAACCATTCCACTGATTAATTGTTCTCAGGAACTTTCTCCTTAGTTCTAGGATGAATCTCTCCATGATAAGTTTCCATCTGTTATGTCTTGTCCTGCACTCAGGTGATTTAGAGATTAGGTTGACCCCTCCCCTCTTCTCTGTGACAACCTCTCAAATATTGGAAGACTGCTATCATGTCACCTATAGTCCTTCTTCTTGTTAGACTAGTCATACCCAAGCAAGCATTCGTTGCATGTTTTAACCTCCACTCCTTAATTGCTCTTCATCCTTTCTAGAGCCTCAATATTGTTTTTTGTATCATGATGACCAAAACTGGATGCACTATTCTAAGTGTCATCTTACCAAAGAAGTACAAAGCAATATTAACACTTTTATAATCTTGCTACTCCCTCTGTTGAAGCAACCTACGACTGCATTGGCATTTTGATAGCTGCAGCATACAACAGTTCTCAGTGAAAGAAGGATAAGATACACAGACACACAATTAAACAATAATATAAAGTTCCAGATATAAAATATAGATTAAAAAGGGGCAGCAAACAAGATGAAAAATCAGTGTTCCATTTGTTTTATTTTGCCAACTTATTCTATGTTATATCTTTTACACTTGAATGTATCTTTCGTCTATCTATCTATCTATCTATCTATCTATCTATCTATCTATCTATCTATCATCTTCTATTTATCCCATTTAAAAGCAATTATTGAAATATATAAATACTTGCCCCATTGCAGGATTTTGCTTACAATTGGAAAAGTCAAAAGACAGAATTGGGAAAGCAACAGTTAAAACTGTTTCATATCAGCATATTTGAAATCCTCAGGCCCTATGGTGAAATTCATCTTCCAGTGTTAAAGCAGATAGGAGGAAAGGGATTGGCACCATTAGCAATTATTTTTGAGAACTTGGATGACAGGTAAGGTCTCAGAGGACTGCATCAGGTCAAACTCAATGCCTATTTTTAAGAAGAAAGGGAGGGAATCAAGAATCCAGGGATTTCATTCAAGTAAGTTTAATTTAACACCTGGCAAGTTTTTAGAGTAACTAATAGAGCAGTCAATCAGTAAACAATACAGCCAAAGGAAAATAAGATAAAGAACAGTAAGACAATGGGGCTCAGCTTTGTTAAATAATGGGTATTATGGCTGATCCTGAGAACTTTTTTTCTCTTTTTTTTCCAGGATGAACTGTAGTATCAGTGAGATATTGATTTTGTAGGACATGTTTTTTTTTAACATATATACATTTGATATATTAAATTACAGCAGGTTCTGTGTAGATTGGTATGTGGCTTCCAATATTTCTGAAGCTACTGTACTTCTGAAGAAGCAATGGAATCCAAAGATACACTTCTCCATTTTGATTTTAAAATAGTATTTATTTTTCAAGGATGTCTCTTAAAAATAGGTGAGGCAGTTCAACATTTCCTGAGCTTTATTGCAGGGGTCCCCAACCCCTGGCCCATGACCCATCACCAGACCATGTCCCATTTAGAACTGGGTCATGCAAATAGCAAGTCAGTGCATGTGTGCAGCTCCACTTGTGTGAGTGGTGGGTGCTTGCGTTCACACACAAAGTTCCACTCGCACATAGCTCCATTCCTCTCGCTCAAAGCGGGTATGTGCATGCCTGCCCCTCTGCCTCTCCCTGCCCCGGGCTGCCAACATGGAAAGGTTGGTGACCTCTGTTTTATTGAACAGTTTTGTCAGTATACTACATTGTCCCTTGATGTGGGATGATGACAGCTAACATTACAGAGTAGGATAAAGATGTTCAGATGGCAAAGAGGAGCCACACAAATCTCTTTCTTAGAAAGACTTCACCTCTTCTTCCATCAATGTTAACATAAACTGATCTGCCAAGGTTTAGCATGGGAAACTTCTGGGAAGCCATAGCCAGGGTTGTGAGATATAGATATAGATACAGAAACATGTATTCAAGTGCAGTGATTTATTTATAGCTAATTATTAGATGCATATTATTTTCTAAACTTGTTAACAAGCTGTTTGCTACATGTAGTTCCTTAAATATGCACACTTGCATCTAATTTTTATGCATGTCTATGTATGTATCTATGTATGTATCTATACACACACACATACATACACACCCATGTATGTGTGTATTTGTCTTGTTCTCTTCCTTGATTATTCTTAAAAACTTTCCTACCCTTCATTTCCCCAAAGGGAAAATCTTGACAAATTGATTTCTAGGCTTCAGTCCACTATGTATAACACTGACTCTGTGTAGTGTATAGGTTATTTTATTATTAGTTATGGGTGATAAAGGTTAATCTTGTTGATCATTTCAATAAGAAGGCCATGACATTGTGTTGTGTGATAATTGTGGTAAAGGACCTGCAATCCTCTCTGAAAGATAATAATGCTTGAGCACTGACCTTATCTATACTGCATAAACTAATGTACAAATCAGAATATAATTATCTTTTAAACACAGCATTTTCTCCTGATTTTGTAATGCGGTATTTGGATTAAACATATATTCAAATGCTTTTTCCCACTCGTTATTAGGAACTTGGCAGTGTAGCAATGATGGACCTTTGTCATTTTGTCTCAAAGGCCAGAGATCAGTCATTCTATATTATGCTAGTCAGGATAAATGTGAAAGAATCCCGTTTTTGGTAGTACATCATGACCTAAAATTGTTTTTAAGTCTACTGGGAGATTCTAACTTCTATATTAGTAGAGAGGACCTGTTAAAGTTATTATTCTTGAGAGATGAAAAGTAAACATGATGAATCTGGGGAAAGCCTAGTTAATCTGCAAAGGCGAGTGCCTGTCAAACTGATGTTGTTGTCAGTAGATGTTTCCTTCTTGGGTACGGAGTACTGAATTTCTTGATTTTCAAAGCAGGTTATGCAGTGGACTATATATATCAGCAACCAGAGTAAAACTGGGGGGAAGACTTTGTCTAAATTACATTGATATATTTTTCTTCCTGAGAAATATAATTTTATTATCCTATACTTTTTAATCTGTTTGGATTTAAAGGCTGTTTGGATTTGGAGGCTTTTGTTTTTGCTGATTATAGTTTTCGCACTATCACTAAATTTGATAAATTAGTACATTGTCCTCTTCTGCTAGCTTTTGGAAACTGAAGATCCTCAAAAGATGCTAGAGATTTGTTCTTGGATCTTATATATTGATTTTATGTTGTATTTATTTGATTTTATATTTACAGCATCTACGTTTTGGTGCTTATAATAGCAATGCTACTAGAATTTTTTGAGTATCTACTTAAATTTCTTAATTGTAACCAATTTCACTGAAGTGCTGTCTTCCAGATGTTCCAGTGCTAGGAGGATGAATCTAACATCTATTAAAGACTGTAAGACAAAATCTAATTGCAATGAATGGGAGTCAAAACAAGCTCAAGAATGCATTTAGAAAATGCAGCCTATACTTCAGAGATCCATAGAATATAGCAAGGTGTTTTGCTGTGATTTCACAATGCAATCTCAAGAGGATGCATGTACTTGGCAGGGATGTTGCTGCATTCAGCACTTCTTGTAAACGTACAAGTGATACCCTTCCTTCATTGTTCAGAATTCTTTCTGGGATTATCTGTTCCTTATTCAAGATTTGCAGTTGCCATATTCCAAATCTTGTTGAGTATGTAACTAAATCATAAATGCTGTAACAAGAATTCAGTCATTCAAGGACAGATTTGATGTGGAAATAACAGCGCTTTTTAATATCTTGCAGATGGCGCTGGGACTTTGAGATAGATTTTTTTTAATTCTTACTATTGGTTATTCTTATCTAATACCTTGCAGCTTGAGACTGATTATAACTTTTTTTTAAAAGTTAAAATTGCCCAGCAGAGATACATAGTGTCCTTTCATTTGCTAGTTCTTGATGTTATTGTTTTGGGGCAGTCCTTGACATTTCCATTACTATTGGCTCCATGGAAAATTGCCACATATTGATTTTTTCCATGTTTACTATATTTTAGGACCTCTATGTGTGTATGCACATGTCTTTCTTATCACATATAGAATTCTGGAGTATGAGTTTCAGTACATGCAAGATCAAGACCTAAACAAAAAATCACATATGCTTTAACATCAGTTAAACATTAATGAATACAATAATTAACCAAGATATGTTGCATGACTCATCTGGATCAGGGGTGGCATTCAGCAGGTTCGGACAAGTTCTGGAGAACCGGTAGCGGAAATTTTGAGTAGTTCGGAGACCCGTCAAATACCACCTCTGGCTGGCTGGGGTGGGAATGGAGATTTTGCAATATCCTTCCCCCAGGAGTGAGGAAGGAATAGGGACTTTGCAGTATTCTTCCCTTGGAGTGGGGTGGAAATGGAGATTTTGCAGTATCCTTCCCCAGCCACGGCCACCAAGCATGCCTACAGAACCAGTAAGGAAATGTTTTGAATTTCACCCCTGGTCTGGATGATGAAATTGTTGAATTGTAAGCATTCATTTGTTATTTCATTCATTTCATTCATTTCATTTGTATCCATCTCAAACAAGTGAGGTGGTGAACAATCATAAATCAGTTAAAACTAAATATAAACAATGTACTGTATATATGGCCAAGTAAAAAAAAACTAACCACAGATGTTAACAAAACCAGGAAACTGGGCTTTAATACATTTGGGGCTCCAATCCTTGGTCCATAACCAACTCTTCAAGACCTGATAAAGGACCAACAGGGTCATTGCCATCATAAGCTCTGGAGGTCAGGGCTAGAGAAGAGAAGGTATGCCTCCTAGTCCCACCAGAGAGCATAACTTCACTGATGGGATCCTTACCACATCCAACCTCTCCAACTGAATTGGACTTGTAGAAACAACTGGAAGGAGACAGTCTCTCGGGAAGTTGGTCCCTAGCCATGAAAAGTTTTAAAGGTGACCACTACCTTGAATTGCACCTGAAAATGCACTGGCAACCCACTGTATCTCAAGAAGCAGTGGTGTTATATGTGTTGAATATTCAACACAATTTACTACCCATGTGGCTGCATTCTGTACCAGATGATGCTTCTGAATGCTCCTCACAGGCAGCTCCATGTAGAACACATTGCAGTAACCCAGACAGGAGGTCACAAAGTCATGAGCAATTATGCCATTCTAACATTACCTGAGACCTCTGGCGCCTGACTATCAGAGACATACAATGCTTGGATGGCCAAATACACATTTTCTTTTTCTTTTAATCTATGACCAGATCAAACTGCATGCAGCAATGATAAAAAGACATTATGACATAAAGATTGGTATAACAGCAGAACAGACTACTTAAGAAAGTTGTGGGTTTTTTAAGAAGAGAGTCTACTTCCACTTTACTTGGCCATAGGGTTCTGAGCTCTTTTAAAATTTGTTCTACTTACTGGATACTTCTTTGCTACTTACTTCTTTTATTGTTATATTGTGATTTATCCAATATGCCAGCTTGAGCAGTTCATTGATTTAGGATGCTTTACCTCAGAGGTTAGTTCCTACCAGTTATAGAAGCGGTAGTAACTCCGTGATGATGTCATGGAGCTGGTTCTATCGGTGTCTCTGTGGGTGCCACCATCTTGGATTTTGCTTCTGCGCATGCGCAGAAGCTAGCTTTTGACTGGCATGTGCGCTCGAGGCACAACCCTGAGCAAACCGGCAGTAAGAAGATTCAGAACCCACCTCTGCTTTACCTATTCAATAAATAAACAAACATAGGGTTTAACTGATTTTCCTACACATTATAGGCAATTGGACTATATGGTCCTTTTGGTTCTTTCCAACTTTAGAGTTTGTGCTTCTGTGCTGTGCCAGCAGGCAGACGGGGGTTTAAAGTACATTTTTGTTTGTTTATAAAAGTGTGAAGATGCCATTTTTGTTTTCGTGGTTGGCTTTTTATTTTTGTTTGCAAGCTATGCCTATCACAAAAACTGACCCACCTTTTATCTTATCTTTTGACACACAATTGGAAAGTGTAGTTAGACTAAGGAGAAAAAGTCAGAAAAAATTGATACTAAATGTTGCCGGTGGATGTATGTTACCCACCCAACTATATATGAGTGTTCTATTACAAAAGAACATCTAGTTCACCTATAACTTAAGCAAAGACTTGTACATTTCTATCCACTAATGAAATAACTTACAACTCTACTCATACATATTCAGTTTATACAGTGTCTCTTGCACTTTCCATTGATGAAAAAAATTGCACTAATTCTCTGATGGCCTGTAAAATTGGAAACTTCATCAGTGTTAACCTGAAAAAGACGTGTGTGTGTGTGTGTTTGTATGTGTGTACATGCATATATATACATATATATACATATGTATGCATACGTATGCATGTATGCAATAAAATGTTTAAAAAAAATACATACTGTATACAGAGAGAGAGAGAGATCGGTTATTGGTTTATTAAAATAGACTGATTGTTTCTGTATGCACAAGTTCTACTACAGGGGTAGGAAGCCTATTGAATTCCAGATGTTGCTGACCTATAACATCCAGCAGCCTTAGGAAATATGGCCAATAGGTAAGAATGCTGGAATTTGTAGTTCAGCAACATCTGGAGTGGCACATCTGGAGTTGCCTACAGCTATTATTTTAAGCTCAATTGGACTTTTTCTTCCAGGAAATACACAGGAATACAAATTAAGTTTCATACTTACAGGAAGATGCTAGTCTCAGGCATTTCTTTAAATCTATTGCTCTTAGAGCAGATGGCATTTACTTGCTTGATCTACTTTCTATGCTTTAATTATATATTATAATTATATAATCATATACATATACCGTATATATTCTAATAATTCTATAAACAGTAGGTGGGCAATAACTTTTCTACACATTATTGCAAATTTTAAAGGACTGAAAAGTTTAATGATGAATGGTGATCATCTACTTATATAAAAACGTCAGATGTACACTTGTTTTTGCATCCATGTATAATCCAAAAAATGTTTTGCTGTTTAAAGAGTATTTAGTTTTGAATTTCTTCTGTTCTAAAACTTTAGATGTATTTTACAGAACCTATTGAAAAATTCAGATAATTTTGTTTTTATGCTAATATGAAAGGGAAATAGTGTTCATCCATGCATTGTTTCAATGTACTTAAATATGAATCAAATGAAATTCAAGACACATGCTTAAAAAATTACTAACCTATTCATAAACCAAAAAAACCTAAGAATTACAACAATCCAAGTAGAAAAAGATAAATATGAGATTAAATAAAATTGCTTAATCCCTTTGCTGCTGAAATGCTATCCTAATCTAATAGAACCATATGACCTACTTTTAAATATGGTACACAGTTCTGGTCTGGTATTCTTGCAAACTCATTAGACAAATTTGGATATAGTAAGATTGAATACTAAATAATATTATTCCAATATATAGATATCTTATTTAAAAATAAAAAAGCATGCTTAATTCACAGAAAGCTCTATTTTTAAAAAAACCTGTGAATGTTTATTTTTATTTTTCAGTACTCCTGTTTATAAAACAATTTTTCATACAGTTCTTCTAAATATCTGTGACAATTCTTTATATTTTGCTTCTTATCTTCACTTTTAAGATAGCATTTCTTTGAATGCTTGATTATCATAAGGGAAGGCTCTACTAATTAAATCATAATTATAAGATTGTGCCTGATAATTCATTTTGCTGTACTTATGGTTATTACAAAACTTCAGGAACAGATTAAAAAATCTGAATGCATGCCAACATTTGTGATATAGAGTTGGGTGAAATTCTTCGTTTTATTTTATCTCATTGTCATCTTTTTCAGCCTCAGGCTTATTCCATTTCATTTCTACCTCAGGTCTAAAAATATGAAAATACCCCTTTATAACATTTCTTTAATGCATATAATTTCCTGATATTTCTTAAGAATTTAATTTTGTAAGCAAATTTCTCTAATTAATTCACTGTGGTGCTCTATTGTATGCCATTTATAACATGTGCACACACATACATAAAATGTATACATACATACAAATACATACGGTACATACAAATATACTGTATATAAATACATTTTAGGATAAGTCATTAATAATGATATGAACTAAACAATGTAGGCAATAATAAGCTACTGAAATAAATTCCCTTCATATACTTTTGTGTATATATTCAACAGAGTAAAGACTCCTAATAATAAGATTTATCACTCTCTCCCCTTTGCACTTCTCCCTTTGGTGAGATGTCACAATGGCCTGATGGCCTCTACCATCTGCTACACGGTTTGCATTTGGGTGCTACAAATCTGTCATTAATATCTATTAACTGTTGGCGTAGCAACTGTGTTCTAACCTTCTATTCCACATTAGCCACCAGTCATATGGATTAGAGCAGTGGAAATGACTGAATCATAGCTTCACCCATGCAGTGTATTCATTTCTTTTACAATAGAAACTGCATGTTAGAAAACTCCAAATAGGAATGGCAATCCTTGGATAAAGACTTAATACACTGCACTGAAACCATATCAGTAAAGAAGCATGTGAATCATCCACTGCTAAATATCTAAGACTGGATTATATCACTCATTTAAATCTAAGGTAGCATCTCTTAATACTTTCAGGCAGAAGCCTTTTCTACAGTATCAAGATATTTTTACATTCAATGTTTTATACTTCCAAACTATTATTTTTCCACTCCAGTGAGTCTTTGAAATTGTTTCCATTCTTTGTTAATCATTTTACTTAAAGAAGGCCAGGATGCTGTCATATTCTGAAACAAACACTTTATAGTGAATTAAATTCCAGTAGCAGCTCTTTGACATTAAAGGTGCAGTTGTTTACACCAAGAAGGCAAATTGGTATACGCTTATAGTATGAATGTGCACATATGAAATTTAACTAAAGCCCCATCTGAGGTAAATTCACAAAGCAATATCTGCTCTACTTCCCACACACACACACACACACACACTTCAAAACAAAGACTATTGTATGAAGCATCTTGTTTTTTGTCTCTGAAATTTCAAGTGCCATGTTGAGCCACATCACACATAACTTGTACAGCTGTAATCTATATTGCTGGTTGGGTCCATGTTAGTACCTTACATTATCTGAACATTTGATTACCTTATCTGGCAATTATCAATAAAGGTGTTCAAATATAGCTGAAAGGCTTGATTCTTGTCTGTTTGGAAAAGCAACATAATGGTCTTTGTAGAGTAAAACTCTTAAGCCCGAGTATAGAAACCCAGTTTGAGACTTTTTCTACCCTACTGAATATCCATTTATTGTCCTTGAGCTCACATCATCATCAAAAGGTAACAAATGGCATATAAATGTGAATGGAGAGCTATAACATTAAATGCATTTTCACAGTTCAATTACCTTTTATTGAAACACTGTCAAGGTGCAGGAGGACATTCAAAATATTTACGTACGGTATTAAGTGAAAATATGTTGCCGCCTTCTCATTAGCTCTTTGGCAACATCAATAAAAATAAATAATTTAATTGAAATTATTTTAGAGGGATCCAGGGAACATTGACTGATTTTATATGCAAATTATAGCTGTAATGGATTGCATCTACAAAAGGGGAAGGGAGGTGACGGACTATGTAAAACTGCAGTTACCTGGGAAGGAGGAAACCGATTGCAAGAAGGATGATGAGACAAGAGACAACACAGCCCGGAACTAGATCATAGAAAGATATTTAGGATAGCCACTCCTTAGAATCTCCCAGGGTACACCATTGGGGTGAAAGTAGCATAGGTTGAATCTGGCAAGATTCTGTCCATTGGTGTGAGCAAATAAAGTACTGAACTTTAACTGAATTCTTCTATGCCACTCTTGGACTGAATCTGGCAACCTCCCATCATCATTCATAAGCTCCCAATTTAAAATAGAGAAAGGTTATGGATTTAACATATACAGCAGAATATTTTCAAGAGCTACAGTATAAAGTAAATTATTCTAAAAGCCTTTATCTATTGCTTTGTTTTTAGCCTTCCTTTGCAATCAGTAGTACTACTGTACAGTACAGTACTGTAGTACTAGTATTTCCTAGTAGTAGTACTAGGAAATCAATCCAAAAGGAAGCTTGGTAACACCATAAAACACTTACAAAACAATTACTATCAGAATTAATGGATTTACTGAGAGGTGAACGGTCTGTATTTCATAATGTAAATAAATGCTCAGTTGAAGCTTTCAAAGAAAAATAATAATTGTAATTGTGTTTAATTTTAGTTTGTGTTAAACTACTCCAAATGGCGGTTGAGGTTCTGTGATCAAAGTCTGGCTCTTTATATTTGTCAATATTTGTATGTCAGTATTATACATATGCAGGGGAGGGGTTTTGTTCATGTTGCCATTCCCATTATCTTGACTTTTTTCACATAAACATCCCACAGACACTAATGTTCTAGTTTTATAATTCCACAACATAAAAGGAGTCAGATATTAATTCCAACAATAAAAATTGCCAAACTGTTTCATAGAACTCAAACAGATCAGCAACATTTTACTAACACCTGTAGTTCGTCTTCTCTCCCCTCATTTTGGCATTGTCAGTTCCTAAATCTTCTTTGGGAGGAATTACTTTCACAAAGTATCCTCAAAGTTCATAACTTTTGTGAAATTGGGGAAGTCCTTACCAACTCCTCTTTTCCTCTTCAGTTTTCAAGGAAAAGGCAAAAGAGATCTTAGTGAGAGGCAAGTAAATTTTGGGCCTCACATCTAGGAGACTAGATTCAAGTCTATCCATGCATGGTCATAATTTATTGAGTGACTTGGCATATCATTACCTATTGGGTTTGTTTAGGTATAAGAATAAAATCAGTATTGACTTTGAACTCAGTGATGAAAGGTAGGAGTGGAAAAGGAGGAGAAGAAAGAGATTAAAAGTAATAATTATTGATCCTGCTGTTTACACAAACCTCTTAGCTGGATCTTGCATGACCTGCTGCTTTTCTTGCTGCAAGAGAAAATAGAGTTCCAGATCATTCCAAACTCCGTGAAATGAACAAGATAACATTTTCTAAATCCTTTTCTGTAGTGGATTATCTGCTAAGCATTCACAAAAATATAAACTCAATGATTTTCCACGCTCTAGTATTACTGAACGCCACACACCTTTCTTTACACGGTTACACTTTAGAATAGAGAGGTATAACTTTCCTCAGTCCTACAGATTGTTTCCTGATTATCTGCATTGAAAAAATGAGTTCCTTTTCGTTCCTCTACAACTAGAGGTCTAGAGGTTGAGAAAGAAGCATTGTGAAGAAAGGAATCTAGCCAACATTTCAAGGTTTCCAATCTCTGTTTTAGGAAAGGCTAGGCTGTGTGATGGTGAACTGGCACTGAGACAATTCATGTTTAACATGCCTCAGACTTGGAATTACTTGAGGAGTTCTCAGTTCATTAATCCTACAGAGAAATTTGTTGATCTTTAAATAGAAATTGCAGTTCCTTGATTAGTGTGCTCTCACTTCCCCTTTTTGTAACACACTTTCAGTTTTGCATCTTCATTTTTTGATTTAAAGTTCCTGTTACTTTCTTTTATGTTCATTCTTTTAAACTGTGTCAAATTTAAATCTATTTCTCACTTCAGATAACAATGTCTAAGGAGATAATCTAAACGTGCAAAATCACCTGCCATTCTTTTTCTTGTCTTTTTTGGGGGGAGGGGAGATAGTAGCTGGTGCAATGTTACTGTTGATTTGTTTTGCTAGCTTGTAAAGCATTTGAAGCAATGGAGTTTGAAAGTTCTTTTTTGATTGATCTGTCATTTCATTTTCTTTCTTAGGTATCTATTTATTAAAAATGCCTTGGCATTTTTTTCCTCCTGATTATTGAATGCATAGATATACAAGTTTACATTCACAGGTTTCTTTGTTTGTTTGAATTTTATTCCACCTTTATTTTATAAATAACTGAAGGGGATGAACATATTTATTACTCCTTCTCCTCCTATTTCCCCCCCACAACATCCCCAGAGAAAGTGAACAATCCCAGAGAAAGTCACTGCCCCAAAGTCACCCAGCCAGCTTTCGTACCCTAAAGTGGGGCTAGAAATCACCATCTCCTGGCTTTTAGACCAGCACTTTTTTTCACTACATCAAACTGCTGTAGGATATTCACAATCTCTTCTTTGTTTGCAAATAAACTCCTTTTTCCAGGACTCCAGTTCTAACTGCAGTTGTGAAGTGGAATATTATCTAATAAGAGATGGAACAGAGAGGACCTTGTGTAGTCCATTCTCCAACAAGGAAAAATAATCTCTATTTTCCTATTTCTGAATGCCATAGACAAAGCACTATCCCAGATTATAGTTAATTAACTATATAATAAGGTTATGTTAAAGAGGCAAAATAATTGTCTTATCAAGATAAAATTAATGTAGGATCCTCTTTGGAACCATTAGATGAAGTCACATTTAGCACCTGCACACACATACCGTACTTATAGACAGAAATTGGTATCTCTTAATTCACTGAATGGGATTCTTATCCCAAATAAATGGGATTATTTTTCTGGATTAGAAAGAAATTCTGTGAGGAGGTGATTCAAAGTATTTTCTGTTTGAAATTAAGCTCCTATGTCTTTAATAGCAATGGTTGTCAGTCATGAACAATGAGACCCACATGTAAAGATTCCAATGTTGTGGTTTATTGCTCAACCTATACATAGCAGCTTCACTAACTAACAGTTTGCACCTGAGTAAATCTAGGTGAAGTTCAATGCATTCATGAGGGTTGGACTTCGTCATTTGTATGACAGAAATAATTTAAATTCATTCCCCACTCGACTCTCTCCCTGTCTCTGCCAGTCTCTCACCCACATCTACATGGGTTCTATAGGTCTCTGACTTTTCTTTAGTGGATGCAGGGATACAAAATTTTGCTTGTTGCCTAAAAGCAATCAATATAGTTAAACAGTTATTTTTAAGTGATGGGCAGAAGATGATGCATCAGAAATCATGATCTCCAACAGACAACATGGAGAGAAGAGCACTACTCCAGTAACATTCTTCTTTGTGTAACTATGTGTTGCATTATCCTTGATGATATGCTCTTAGAGCAGGGGTGGGTTCTGGATATTTTTACTGTCGGTTCGCTCAGGGTCGTACTGCGTGCGCGCGCGTGAAGCATGCGTGCACACAGCAATCAAAAACTAGCTTCTGCGCATGCGCAGAAGAAAAATCCAAGATGGCAGAGCCCATGGAGCCACCGGCAGGACCGGCTCCATGACGTCATTGCCAAGTTACTACCGGTTCTATAGAACTGGACAGAATCGGTAGGAACCCACCTCTGTCTTAGAGGGAGAGAAAAACTTTAACACTTTTTTTTTCATTCAATTGTGACTGATTCTCAGAGAATGCCTGGACAATTCCATGCAGCTTTTTAAAGTAAGATTTTGCACACGTAGCTTGCCATTGCTTCATTTGTAGGGCTGAAAGTGAGTGCCCAAGGTCACCCAGCTAACTTTGTGCCAATAAAACATTTACTTGCTTCAGTTTATTTTTGTACAAATAAATTGTGCAAGTGAAACATTTACTTGTTCCAATTTATTTAAGCTTTAACCTTGGCTACAACCATTGTACAAAGAAATGCAACCACAAGTGTCTGCAATAAATGAAATGAATAGAACCCTTATCCTTAGATTTCCTCAACTACATGAACTCACCTGGCAAATGTGATCTTAGATGGATTTTATCTGCCATGTGGGATCTGGTAGCCTAATTTCCAAAAGTGAATTTCCCCCCCAGTTTAAATGCTCGTAGGAGCAAACCAGGTGGTGTACTTTACTTCTTTAAAAGTTGATGAGAAAATATCTTCTATAATTCTCAACATTTAAAAGCCCAATTGATATCCATATTTCCCCTGCTCCTTCCACAACTAAACCAACCTTGTAAACTGGTCGAGTGAGTTTTTTAAATCCACTGGCTATTTCAAATAGAATACTATGCCTCTCTCCCCTTTGATATGGATGTTGTCAGAAAAAGGACAAACATTAACCATATTTTATTCCTGATAGATTGATTGCTGAATGATTGCGATCCTTAGTCCATAAAGATTTTTTTTTAATCCAAACTTTTGGGAATAATTGTCTTCCCAAAAAGCCAGGGCCAAAGCAGAACACATTTTTGTTCTGTTATGGCCCTGAATATTATTTCTAATTTCCTTATATCTATTTATTTATATTCATAATTTTAAAACTTTAAAATAATGTCTTAGCAAACAGAAGGGCAACATTCCCACCCTTCCTTTATTTCCATTTAATAATGGATACTTCATTTTGAGGGGGGGAAACAGGAACATTAGCGTAATGTCCTTTTCATAGAAATTATTTGCAAAATATTAAATCAATTAAAGGCTAAATTTTAAAAAGAGTCATATACAGTAAATGGTTTAAAAAATGATTTAACACATGAAATAGAGAGAAATCTGATTTGTTAGCACTCAATATGTAAAGTAAATAAAAAATATTGTTGGCAATTTATCCAGATCATTGCCCTGCCCGCTAAAAGGTCCAGTGATAGATCACCCTGACTATTCAATGAGCAATTTATTAAGACTACACAATTTGACTTTGAGTATAACTAGTATTTAACTTTCAACAAACTAATATGTATTATTGAAACAAAAATGTTTATTTGGGCCATTATATTAATTTTGTTCAGTATTTTTGTAGATTGAAAGGAGAAATGTGTGTGTGTTTAACAATTTAACAAAAAATAATAGTTAATAAGAACAGTACAGTTGATAATTTAATAATATTAGTAAAATAATGTTATTACAGTTCTTAAGTTTAACAGAAAAAAACTTTATACTATACTAATGTTTTTCAAGATGTTTAGTATACATATTTTTGTGGTGCAATAATCCTCTGTTACACTTAGGGGATGAAATGTCATGTAAAAATAATGTTTAGTGTTTGAAGTAGATGTAAAAACTGTAATAAATAAATGGGGATGACACATAGCTAGGTCACATATATCAAACAATGAATTTGGTTATCCCTGGAAGATCAAATACAAGGTAATTCTCAGCATGCACAGTCTGTAAATATATATTCCTATAGAGAATTAATGTAAGTCTCCCCACTCTCCAAATCTGAATCTAAAACGAATATTGGGAAAACTTATGAGAATGCGCTAAAGATCTGTTTTCTCTCTTTTAGGTGCTGAAAGTGTAGAAGCCCAGTGTAAAAGATTTGAAGTTAGCTCAAGTGAAGATGGTAGAGTGCTTTTCTCTGCTGATGAAGAAGAGATTGTCATTGGAGCAGACAGACTGAAGGTCACCGGTAGGTAGTAACAGTGGGGTTGTTAATCCTGAATGCATTTCACTTTTGGGGAGAAAAATGGAAAGATGAATTTATAATGTGTTTTATGTAGTGTGTGTTTGTGTGTGTGTTTGTGTGTGTGTGTATACATGCACATACACACCATATATTGTATGCAAGTTCTATACATCTGTGGAATCTTTTAGAAAGAGGGTGAATGCTGTCCATCATTATTACATTCAAGATTTGTACCAATAGATATATTTCATGATTCTGAATTAAGAACTGTAATTTTCTTCTATTGTAGGAGTACAATTTTATCCTTCAAGTTACAATTTTCATTTCTTGTTCTTTTGGCCATTAAAAGTTAAGTTAGATGCTGCTCTTTGGCATCATAAAAGTTGTGATTATATAGACAACTATATAATGTACTCTGAATGACAGCTCTAATTTCTCTGTGATTGAAGACTAATATAGTTATAGTAGTCAGACTAAGATGATTAATAGAACATTTCCAACCAGTAAAGTCAGAACTACTGAATTTCAGGAATGATTTTCTCTCGTAATTTTAAATTATTTCTAATGAAAGATTATTTATTCAGGCATACTATTTGATTTCATTGATATATATTCATCAACTTGATAGTACAGATGGTGTACATTTTTTTCTGCTGAAACCAACTGGATGCCTTTTGTTACAATAGTTCCTTACCCAGCTGATCATCATCAGAGTTCCATACCCATGATTGAGACATGGATGTTACACCACTTACCCAAAGTACAGGGTTTAATAGGACCATAACTGTTTCTTTTGGAAGTTCAAAATCTCCACTGATCATTGCTCAATTCAGATTCCCACTTTCAGAAATATTTCACTTAAATATATATAATACTTCAAACTCTAATATATCTGCAAACTCTTTCTGCATGGGATAGGCCAGTGATGGCGAACCTATGTGGCACGCGGAGCCATTTCTGAGGGCACGCGAGGTGCTGCCCTGTAAAAAAAATGACCCAACAGGCAAACCGGAAGTGACTTCTGGTTTGCCCGTAGGGCCATTTTTCATCCTCCGGAGGCTTCAGGAGGCTTCCCTGAAGCCCCCAGAGGGTTTAAAACGGCCAAGCAGGCAAATCGAAGTCACTTCCA
>JANHFT010007918.1:458569-483319 GCA_032467955.1 Pseudoxenodon macrops | reverse complement strand
ACCAAAGACAAATTCCTTGTGTGTCCAATCACACTTGGCCAATAAAGAATTCTATTCTATTCTTTTCTATTCTATTATTTTAGTTATTTTGTCATTAAGTGTAGCGCACTGAGAAAATGGTCTTGAGGGGCAGAAGGATAAGATGATACCAAGACAACAGTTAGAAAAAAGAAACCCAAGTCCAGGGCAGAACTGTAACATGAGAAAACATCTTAGACAAAGTCCTCTGTAGTTCTCACAAAGATAAAGGGAGCAAGAGGGTAAGTGTATTCAGTTTTGCAAGATTCATCTGTCCCTCAAGGCCATTCCCATGTCCCACTACAATGATGATGAGAAATTTATTTCTTGGTCTTGCAGTATACCAATGAGATAACCAGTAACATCCTTTTATGTGTGCATGTAAAAAATTGGCTAAACCATAAATGTGTTACCATTATGAGTGAAATTTTCACAATTTATTCATTCACTATGTGTAAACCTTGGAAATAGTGTTTCGGTTAGGATGAGTGGATACATAAATGTTTTAAATGAAGAAATGGAACGAATTCTGATTAGATTTGAATTAGTATTACTCAAGTACTCAAAAAGTACTGGAATAGATTTGGGCATGGCATTCCAGAAGGGATAGGAACTGAGTTTGATCTGATTCGAAATTCTAGATAGGGATAAGATTTGTGCATAGATTACAACAAATACAACACAAAATGCTCAAAGCTGGGATTTTGTCCTCGTAAGAAGACATTAACCTTGCAAAGCTCTGTTTCAATGGTTTTAGCTGATTTCTTTTCAAAGATTTTTTTTATTACTTACATACTTCTTCATTTAGTGCAGAGAGAATTGGTGTAGAATTGGTACACTCTGAGTTTGGTTGTTTTGCTTGAAGACATTTCATTATCCAACTACGTACAGTATAATAATCATTGCTAGTGAGTGTGGGGTTTGTTCCCTTTTATATACTGTATAGTAGCTTACCCTGCCAATGTTGGTGGAGGTGTGGTTTTCTCCTGGTTAGTTCTTTGATTAGGATATTGTTTTCTGCTTGGTTGTTTGTCTTAGTAGTTCCTTGATTGGGGTATTGAGAGACATTTTTGCACCAGGTGTTTTAAAAGTTGGTATATATTCAAAAGACTATATACTGAAGTTCACTGAAACAATGCAGTGTCCTACACCAGCTATTAAATACAAACTTTAAAAAGTAAGTTTTTGGGGGATATCAGGAGGGCTGAGCTAGATGAATTTCAAGGATCCTGGAGAAAATTCTCTTATCTTTATCCAAGCTTGATGGTAAACAGTATTGACTTTTTGGCAATGTCCATGTTAGTTAATTAGCAAGGTCAACAGAGACAGACTCAGAAGGCAAGGAACACTGCCACAAAACCAAGCAGGCCACAGAGAAAGATTTTGGCACAGAACAAGTAGTATTCATACTCCTGCTGCCATTACCATCACATTTTCTTAAAAATAGACAATAGAACAATGCAAGCTTGGCACTCATTCACTTACTATAATATGAAATGACTTCAATCTGCTGCAGATTATGAAAGTAAGGTTTGAACCCAAAGTGTATTCTAGACTAGTCACATATTCTTGACTCCTGAGTTGAATTTTTACTTGTGCTGACAGGGACAACATAGAAGAAAATTAACCTTCCGTTGGCACAAGAAAAAGCAAATGTTATTCAGGTACATGGTAGCTGAATTAAAGGAATTGAGAGTTGATAAAGTGAATGAAGCAATGTTAGCCTGACCACCCAGTTCTGAAAGACAGACAGTTGCATAAGGTGATAAAGCCTTTTGGCTGGTAACTGCTCTGTGAAAGTCAGAGAGCCCATCACACCATTCATTTTCATGAGGAACTGAAAGAACAACAACAGTGTGTATTTGTCTGGTAGGATCTCCGAAGCAGCAGAAATGCTATTGAATTTTCAATTCAGAAGGATTCTAATAAATACCGATCCAACAAATTCCATTTGTCTTTTGAATCCAGGGCCCTTTTCAGTTCATGAATCTGTGTTAAATGGGTGATTAATCAATGTTGATTGAATTGAATCTCCAGCCTGAACCTTGCATGCCATGTTATTTGAATCATTATGAAATTTACTGCAATGCTGCATTCACAGCTGAGGTTTATTGTGTAATTATTTTAGAAGCAGATAATGAACTACAGTCAAAATATGTCTATAAATGACCAAAGAATTGCAATGATATTCTTTGCAAGTTTAACATCTTTGTCTATTGCTATTAGTTTTTCTATTATTCTTTACTTAGCAAAATTGGTTGAACCTCTGGTACATAATGGTGTGAATGACATTGTTTAAAAATAAAGGTTTAATTCATAATCTGAGCACTGACAAATTATTTCATAAGGCTTTTATTGCCATCTTTATTCAAACAAAAACCTACAGCTCAGTTGACTACCCTCTAAGCTTCCAAAATATTGGTTTTAATGGTGGAAATGTACCATTAAAACATTTTTTTTAAGAACAGTTATTCAATATTCCCTTTTAAGTTACTTATTAAGGGACAATATGTTGAATATACATAAGGTACCCATTAAGATTCAATATGTTCAAAGGGATTTGTAGCTATGTGTGAAAATCTGTGCTATCAATCACCTTCCTAATAAGAAAGGTAAATTGCTTTGCTGTTGTTATGTGCCTTTGGGAGAACTCAAGGATCAAATTTAATAGCTTTTTCCCCCTGTCATCGTCAAGGCTATTGTGCCATTAACTATAAACTAATGCTGAAAGCCAACACTCAGCATAATGAGATTTAAAAAAATGATCAGGCATTGCGAAGTTGTAGAAAGTTTCATTCTCATTTGCCTCAAAAAATACAATAGCGAGTAGTAGTAATAACAAAAGTAGTAGTAGCAGCAATAGTAATAGTAAAGTTGTAAATGTACGGCTCTAATAATAATTTTTCTTTACAAAGAAGAAGAAGAAAGAAGGAATATTACTATAACAAGTTATTTGAGTTACTCAAAATGGCCAACTTTGATTCTGCTACCCACTCACCACCACCATCACCCTGCATCACATTAAAATATCTCATGCTGGGAAGAGGGAACAAAACTATGAAAAGAGTCAACAAAATAATTTACATAATGCATATTTAGGTTTTATCAAGAACTTATAATTTTTAATGTGACTGAAAAGAAATATGATTTGCTACATGGTTGGGCCATAATCCTTTTTTTAGGATTCATGGAGAAGAAGCTAAGAGGACCTCATAGATGTCAAAATTGGGTAGTTAATTTACCCAAATGCCAATTGCTCCAAGTTAGCTGAAAATGATTAAAAATCCTTGGAGTCTACTGTTCACCTTTGTTCTACCTTTGCTGAATGTTGCTTACAGTTGCTAAGGGCTTGTGTCTCTTTTTGTTTCATCCTGGATACCTAAAGTTCAGGAGAAGCTGCTGAGAAGTTAACTATAGACTCAGTTATGGATAGAAGAGTTACATTCTTAAGTTCGAAGGCTGAGAAGCAAGTTTAAAGTAAATTTGTCTGAAGATGTAGTTGCCAAAAATGTAGTTAGCCTTGGGGGTGGCAGCTGTTGCAGGTTCTTACAATACCTCAGTGACAGTTCCAGAAGTTTCTGAAATACTCTTTATCTTGAAATTCCACCCCTACGTGGAGAATTCAGGCATCATTGCTTGCCCCCACCCTTCATTTCACTGCCTATCTAGACCTGTTAGCATCAAATACTGGAGTTCATTACTTTTCTGTAGCTCCTACTGGACTAAAATGAACAGGCTACACTAAAAGTAATAGCATGCTCTATTTAATTAAAGTTCAGCTTTCAGATGTCTCAGTTAATGAGAGCTTTAAGATTGATAATAAGCGGACTGTTACATCTTATTTCTCACATAATAAGGTGAGAAAAATATGTTCAGTAGCCAGATATTTGATGCCAAAATAACTTGGCATGGAGACTGGGATGGCAAATAGTTTTTGTGTTTTGTGAGAGCTAGAAAATGCGACTTGCGGTGACAGACTATACTCTGAAAAGGCAAAGCAGTCAAGAAAGATGCTCTTGACCCTTTTCTGAGGTCTTATTTCTCACCTGTAAGTTCTGCCATTGGTTGCTTTTCCTTGAGAAAACAGGCTCCAGATCCCAGGAGAGAGAGAAAATAGCTGCAAAAACTGAAGCAACAAGAAAATCATGCAACCTTTTTCTTCTTGATTAGATATCTGAAACAGAAAGATGGGTAGCATCTTTCATACTCAACAGTCAGTTTTATTGTTATATTTTTATATTTTGCAGATTTTTATCAATATACCTGTTTTCTGCTTGGCTCAGAAAGTAGGCAGGCAGGCAGGCAGGGAGGCAGGAATTTAAAAATGAGGAGAGACAGAGAGATAATGGTCCTGAGTGAGAAGCCTGTTTCCTCACCTTACCTGAGATATTATGCCAAGTTCAACTCTCCAGGGATATGTCCATCCTTCAACCACAAAATAATGTTCCCCATCTTTTCCTTACCATTCATGTTGCTCTAATACAGAAATGGAGAAGGTTTGAAGGCAGAATTAGACACTGAAGTCATGTCCAAAATCGACAGAGCCTCCTCACTGCTGGTATGGAGACATAGGCTGTAATTTTTTTCAATCTGTTCATTAACATATCCTATGTGACTATGCACATCCCACACATTTATTTTCATATATTATCCTGCCATGTAGAACTCTTTTAGGGAACATGAAACTTGTCCAACAAGGCTTCCTCCCTCCGCTCTCACGTGCAACAATAAAGCTCTGTAAAACTTCCACCAGCCCTACGAGGGCCATATAAAATTTTGGTGAAAAACAAGCAGATTATATTTCCTTGTGAGGAAATTGTGGGTAGAAGGAATTAAACTTACTCTTCCTAGTTATGAGCAACCAAAATGCTGTCTGATCAACAAATACGTTTTGAAAAGTTTCTGACGTCAGTTAATTGGATTGTAATGCAATGTAAGAAAAATATATCTCTCATCAGACACAGGTTTTCATGGATGAAACAAGCTTCTTTATTGGGTGGACATTTTCCTTTCCTATTCTAGCTTTTAATTTTTTTCCAGCAGAATTAAGGATATACCTACTGTAACTTGAGTTCCTTTTCCAGGTCCAGTGATAAATTGACAACCTTGATTCTCTTTCTTATTATTCATGATTTATCTTTCCTTACATAGCTAAAACAGAGAGCCAAAATTAGAGATTTGTCCTGCTTTTTCAGCTTTGCTTGGACAGGCTCTGAGGATTCAAAATAGCCCTTTATATTGTTCAAGCTGCTTGCTTTAGACAGAATGCCAGCACCATTTTCTGTACTATTTATACTAAAAACATAAATATGAGTGGCATTTCTTTCTGTGGCTTTCAATGCCACAGAATCAACCCACTATCATCTGGTATTTTGCAAGTCAAAGTGTCACTACAACTTAATGAAATTTAATCATGAATGTAAAAGACTCCCAATTTTGGTTTCAGAAAAGAGTTCTTGTTTCTTTTGAAGCTAAATTTGGCTTATATATTTTTGCCAATGGAACTGTGATTGTGAAGGGCTTAACTTTTCCCCAAGCATTGACACTACCAGCACCCTTCTGTAGATGTGTGAATTAATGTTTCCTATTTTTGTTCATGTTCTAATTAATTGGAAGATTAGTAGATTTTTTTTAATGAAATATATCAAGATATTTTGCATCCTTAAAGCCATCCTTCTATTTCTTTAAGGGAAAATAAAACAATATATTAATTTGCCAATCCTGAAATTAGCTATGCCAAACCTTATTAAAAGGCATTCTAGAATTTGGGATGGAGAGTAGAGTTCATCTATGAAAATTGCAACAAGTATCATAGCAGAGAGCATCAGAGGCATATCAGAGTTATTTAGGGAAAACAATTGAAACCCTGGTACAAGAGGAGACATCAGGAACTGCCTTTATTTGTGCAACATTACAAAACTTTGTGCAGCTTTACAATCCAATTAACTTAGAAATGACAGATTAAAGCGCTAAAGGAACAGAATTTCAATATTAATTTAGAAATTTGCTGAGTTCTTGAACCTCCAATTTCCTATACACTCTAATCTGATTTCCATGGGGAATTAGTTCTACATTACCGACCTACTATGGAGTTACTAAGAAATGAGTCTGACTCAGGAGTGAAATCCAGCAGGTTCTGACAGGTTCTGGAGAACTGGTTGCAGAAATTTTGAGTAGTTCAGAGAACTGGCAAATACCACCTCTGGCTGGCCTCAGAGTGGGGTGCGAATGGAGATTTTGCAATATCCTTCCACTGCCATGCCCATCAAGCCACACCACACCCATCAAGCCACACCACGCCCACCAAGCACGCCCACAGAACCGGTAGTTAAAAAAAAGAATTTCACCACTGGTCTGACTCAATGATATCTCTATATTTTATCTTGACCCAGTATCCCTTTTTAAATAGTTTTAAGGTTTTTCTAAAATATTTAACCATGAACACCTGTGTCAACCTTCATTCAAATCATAGGTGCATGAGTATTAGGCATGGATTGCTATCTCTGATTTAGTCCGGGAGGTTCTCTGAGAAGGATCCTGTTAGGAGGCTGATTTTGCTATACCCTCTCCTGTGATACAAGGCAAATTTTGTTTTTTGTAACTGCACATCCAAATTACACTAAGTCCCTGACCTGTTGATTTAGCAAAGTATACTTCTGTAATGCATGTTCTACCAACCAACTACAATTGTGTCTTCAACACTGGAACATTGTTGATTAATGTTTCAGCTTGACCCACAGCACAGAAATAATTGCAAATGAAAATATGATTGAGCTGCAATATTTCTGAGTTTTCTTTAAAGACTGTTTCACTCAACGTCTTTAAAACCCTAGGTGTGTCCATTAATTTGTAGGAGTCTCATTTGCTTGCCTCCAGCTTATTCAGGCAGAAATTTCCAAAAAGAAAGAAAGAAAGAAAGAAAGAAAGAAAATTTGTATAAAACAGGCTGTTTAAACAGAGTTTTAAAAGGTTATTTGTGTTAAACCTAACTTGGGACATCGTTAAATAAACCAATAAATGCACAATCACCCACAATATATTAGTGGCATTGCAACACATGATTTGTCACTTACCCCACTTTTGTAGACACGTCCCATCTACCATTGAGATGACGGACCATTTAGAAAGTTGACTATAGTAACAAAACACAAATTATTAGAAAGAAATCCAGTCATTATTGAAAAGGAATGTCACTATTTATGGAAATAGAAAAGTAAGTCTGTAACAGGTCTTGATAAAGAATCCATGATGTTGAAACATTTGGATAAGAAATCTTTAAATCAGGCATATCAGGCTATAATGCTTATTAATAATTGTTCCATTATTTATTTCTTGGAATACATATTTGTTGCCTTTCTGCCGGTATTCAAAGCAGGCCTATTGACAATAAACATGACAATCCTAAAGACTGATACCTATAGGACAGGTTTTGTACTGTGTTTTCTGGTATGCCTATTGGCTGGATCTTTCAAATGCTCAAATTTTAGACTCCTCATTTGGAGTAAGCAAATATATTTCCAATAGTACCCAAATTAGTTTCAGGACTTTCATAAGCTTCCCTTTTACTATGATAGTAATTATATATCAGCTGCTAAAAAGTTAATGAGTATACAAGGGTCACTTTCATAAGCAACAACAAGCAGCAGGTGACACCTACACATGGATGTAAAACAGCACTCACCAGCTTCAGCTTTTATATAAAATTATTATTTATAGTTAAACATGGTATCCCTATACACCAGGGGTAGCTGGCTGAGTAGCTCTGGGAGTTGAAGTCCACAAGTCTTAAAGTTGCCAAGGTTGGAGACCCCTGTGATAGACCTTTCACTGCAAAATAACTGATTTGAAATAAAATAGACCTTGTTCTAGAAAAAAATAATATTGTACTCTAGAAAATATGATATTCAAAAGAACTATCAGTGTAATTAGGAATGTTGTTGGTATTTTATTTCTATTGTGCTGTAGAAAAAATACCTAGCTGATGGGCAATACATAGGATATGTGGTATTTTATTTTACTTTTATAAATTCCCTCACTCTCCTCATTTTCACCTCACCCCCATTTTCTAGGCTTGAATCACCTACAAGATCTTTGATAATGGAAGCTCCAAAGGGAATACAAGTGAGTGCAGCCGCAGGGGACTTGAAAGCCACTTGTAGAAAAGAGCTACATTTGCAGTCTACAGAAGGGGAGGTAAGCCTTACTAGAGAACCATATTCATCTAGTGAAATCCTATGCATGTTTACTTGGACACTAGTCCATTATATGGTGCTTAGAACTGGAGCCTTAATTTTATTTCTCTCTGTCTTGCAATAAAGTCCATCACTTTTAATTGCATGTGGATATTAAAAAAAATATGTGTGCTTGATAGCATCTTTACCTTTGAGCAGCTGATGTTTGATCTGATTCTGGAGGACATTAGATTTATGGCCACATCAGTTCTTGCTCCAAATATTTGTTACTGCTTATTGTCTCTGGAGGAAAGACAAGCCCATTAAGATGTTCTGTTCCATGCACCTAATGGATCCAGATGGATACCAGCTGGACACTGGAGGGAGTTTTGTTAAGAACTTAATGTATTACTAGAATTAAAAGGCAGGCAAGATTGCTCCATGTTCCTTTCTGGGAAACATGTTGGTTTACTAAGAACTTTTATAAAATGATGTGGTTGGTGTTCACACTACTTAACATCCTCTATGGCTTACTTTGACATGATCCTTTCTGTTCCATTCTGATTTGACCTTACCCCACTCAGATTCCAGAATCCTGCCAAGGCCTTTACCTCTTCCTTTCTTCTGTTATTTGGCCATACTGCACAGTGCACGCTTGTGCGCACAGGAACATAACCTTCCCATGGTTCCAGTTGCAGGATCTTTTCTCCTACAGCATCTTTGGGTTCCTTATTTCCTTATCTTTAACAACTGCTCTTCATCTTTCTCCTACCAACATTCTGAAATCCAGCTGCATTCCAGCAGTGTGGCATGCAACCAAGACTCCTGCTCAAGGAAACTCTTCAAGGAAATGGCCTTCTTTTGTCTTAGGTGAATAAAGAAAAACAAAATGCCCCCTACATTTTGGCTTCATTGTCATCCTCTCATGAAGGACATTTTGTCGCAATGGTACCAACAAAATACATTTTAACCTCTTATGGACTTGCACCAACTTTACTTTAATCACAAGGTTGTGTGCAAACATTATGTATTCAATTTCTTAATCATTTTATATTGTGTTTCCATAAGCTCATTGCAGTTCTGTGAAGTAGCTAAGAAAAAGGATCTGCCCCATAATTGTCCAGTTTATTTTCATGGCTTAAGGTGAATGGAAGAGACAAATATAAAAACACTCCAAATCCTTACTGCACATGTCTGTGTGTTCTTGAACATTTAATTAGCGTATTTTAGCAGCTGTTTTTAGAATCATTTTGTAAATATGTTAAATAAAATAAGTGGGATTCTGACGCATTTTGGCTACTGTTATATATCAAGACAAAAAGTGTTCTAACTAAACATACTGGCAAATACTATATAAATTATAATTCTACAACTATCAAGATAACCATCACATGTTCCTATTCCATATTCTAAGCCTCATACTCTTTATACAATCTTTGCTGGTTCTCCCACAAAGTTTTTTTCTATTTCCAAGTTTTGGAAATTCCCCTATAATATTAATTCAGCACAATCATAAGAATCAAAAGCTGAATTCTACATTACTGTATTCTAATAATCATTAGCTGTTCAGTTTAACTCTCCTAGCTTTCACCATAATGCTGATAATTTTAAGGGAAGGTGGGGCAGGTATTGGGGCTGTTGGATATGTTTTTATCTCTTCTCCATCATTAATTACCAACTAATCTCTTCCTAAATACCTAACAAAGGTCCTCCGCTAATAGATGGGAATTCACCTTTGCAAGTTCTTTCACATAGGCAGCCTCATTGCCCAACAATCTAAATCCATATCAGTAGCTCATAAATTGCAACCCTTTCCAGAATGTTCTTTTGCTAGGTGATATTAACAACTGAGAGAATATTAAATGAACAAGGAGAAAGTGAAACAGTTGCAGAATTGTGGGAATTACATATTGCCTTCTCACTTACAGTGCACTTTTCAAAGTTCATTATGCTGATGGACACTAATGTAGGAGTATAATTGCTACATTAGTAATGGGAATATGCATAATCTCTTCTCTAAGTGGAACTGACGAATGGCTACAGTTAAATCAAAATCACCAAAGAGTACAGTGTTGTATGCTTTTCATTTTTCAGAGCTCAAACTCTTATGTCCTTATGCACTACTTCAGCCTTCTGCTCTATTTCAACATTTAAGCACCAGAAGAAAAATGTGTATGGTATCAAAAATAAGGACAGCTGGGATTGCACAAAGAAAGGCATTCCTACCCGCCACTGGGTTGCCATGAAATCCAGTTAACCGGGAAAGAGCCTGATTCTGCTATTTTATAATAACTGAATTTCATTCTGAAATACAGAGAAGGGCATCATCTTCTCTATTTTAGTGATCTGTTTTAGAGAATCCAATAACATATCAATGAAGTCCTGCAGTAAAAGTAATTCATTTTCTTCCTTTCTTTTTTCCCCCCTAGATATTTTTAAATGCAGACTCAATCCGGCTAGGGAATCTACCGCTGGGGTCTTTTCCCTCATCTTCCTCACCAAGTTCATCGGCAACAAGACAGACAATCTATGAGATCTGTGTTTGTCCCAATGGCAAACTCTACCTTTCTCCTGCAGGAGTAGGTTCCACATGTCAGTCCAGTGGCAATATCTGCTTGTGGAGCTGAAGACACCAGAATCCTTCTCCTCCTCCTCTTTCTCCTCCTCGTCCTCACACCAGAATAGCCTTTTTGTTACTGTCCCTCTGCTTCACGGTTCTGCTTGATTTCCCTCGTTTGATCATGAAGCTCTACGCAGCCTCCTGGATCTCTTCCAGCCCAAGCAAGGAGCCAAATAGAGCCTTCTCTTCTGGCTTATGGAGCTCCATGATGGAAGATAGAAGGCCTAATAAAATGGTTGTCTTCACCAGGGAATCTGGATCTTCGTATCACTTTTTGTCCAAAAGGGAGAAATACACAGGTGCCTTGGCTATATATGAAGTGAAGCACATTGTTTTAGAATTTTTTTGAGCAGGAACTGTATACAAGAAACTGCACATATATACATAATTATATAGAGATAGATATACTACTATAGAAATTGGCCCAGAATCTAAAGTTGAGATGAATTGGTATGACAAATAACTCTACTGTCTGAAAGCACAATTTTCATACACCCATCACTTTTGGATGTAAACTTTTATCCCAGAATTTTAAGACTTCAAAGCATTGTGTAACATTTAACAAGTAAAATTCAGTTTCACATTTTAAACAGCAAGAGACAGAATCCCTCTCTGAGTGAAAAATCTTTTTTCCCCAACCTTCAGGGCATTGTTATTATTTGTCTCCTTCATACAGGTTTTGTGAGTTAGAGACACAGTTTACAAGTTATCAGAATTGTTACCTATTCAAACCTTTTATTCCTGTGCTGATTTTGAATGATTTATTTGTGCATGTGAAGTAACATTTAACAGCAATTTTCCTCTCAATCATTTGTATGCATCTAATAGCAGCCACACTATTAAAGAAAAGGGAGTCTGTTGACCTGATGACCCACAGAGCAAAATACACATATGATTAATACATTTTGCTTCTCAACGAACAAGCAAACCCTAATACATATATAAATGTCTAGAGATGGAGAAAAGATGAGGTCACTGAGGGTGTTTTCTACAAAGAATAACTTAGATACTTTGCCCAAAATATAGTGACTTATAATGGGAACAAGAGCCATGTCCTGGTTTTAAATGAGAATTTCCTCATTTCTATTTCATTACAGCAAAGGAGACAAATCTATGCACGCATAAATGTTCCTTTGATTGAAACAAACAAAAGAGTAATGCCAGAGTTCCTAAGGAAGTAAATGGATTGGAATGCAGTACTTTCATGTTAACAAAGCCATTAGATTACAAGGTTTGGAAATTAATACTATATAGAACAACTGTAATGATAGCCAGTTGGGATGTTAATGTTTTCATTTTTAACAGTGATCATACTATTTGTAATGGCTAAGATAACTTAAGGTGGCTAAGGTGGTTCGCAGTTGTAAAGTTCTTTACTTCTTGTTCCCTTCCTTCATCCCTAAGCATCCCAAAAATCTTTTTAAGGACTCCCAGGAAATTGGCCAGGTGGAATATAAGTGGAATGTACAGTAAGAGTGATGAATGTAGCAGAATAGCCCCAAATTCATTAGCCATTTTTAGGTCATTATTCACCAGCAGCTCTCATAACATATTTGATATTACTCCTTGGTGATCACCAAACCTCTCTGACAAACATTGGTGGTAGTGAGGAAGTCTTTCCTTCTTTGAACTTCCCTACAAACATATTTCAACTAAACATTAAAAGAAAAAAGTAATAAACAGATTGATACTATATATATCCCCTCAAGTATATATTTATGGAATGTACACATTGGAATTTACAAAACCAGTTAAAAGGTGTTATGGAAACTGAACCCTAAAAGCACTGTCAATGAGATGGCAGTTGGAGATACATAAGCTACAATATAGGGGAGTAAAAATATAATAAGCATATATATATATTAATGTGTAAGGAATAGAAGACTATTCCTAGTCCGTTTTCTGCTATTGATTAAAATGGAAAAGGAAGGAAGGAAGGAAGGAAGGAAGGAAGGAAGGAATCACTGTTTCAATAAAGCTATTTGAAAATAACAGATACTCATCATATGTGCAAGGAGAAATAGTCTACCATTGTATGAATGAGATGTGACAATGCATTTTGTCGTTTTAAGCTAATTGAATAGAGAACTTTTGTTTTATTTATACATTAAGAACAAACCAGATTTAAAATCTTGGTTGATCCAAATTTATTCTTACCATAGTTCAAACAAGCTACAGTATGTGGTACATTATTGGCAGGGGATGGGAAAATCATAGTACAAAAAATGTACCATGGTTTTCTATCACATTGAGAATGAGCCAACCGGTTTAAAACTACATATTCTACTGCATTAAAAATGATGTGTAGTTACCATTCAGTGCTTGCCATCCATAAAGCCTCGAAAAAAGCCATTTTGTGAGAATGCAGTCATGCTCTCCCAAAATGGGCAGCAGAGCAACAGTTGATTCCTGGGAAATAAAAGCTCACCCTTATATCCTCTCTCTCTATATATATAGCCTTAATTTTATAATCATTTCAATGAAATGTTTAGGGTGCTCAGTTATTTCAGCTAAACTGTGAAAATTTTCTAAGTAAATGAAATGTCTTACATGGATTCTATTTTGCTCATATTGTTAATTTTAAACTGCCAAATGAATATCCAAAAATAATGAATATGGGTATAAATACTGTAAACTCCCCATCCCCCTCCTTTCCTCTTCTTTTCGTCAGGCCATCAAAACTAAGCTGGAAAGTAGAAAAGTCCCCCTTCTTTTTCTCTTGTGCTCATAAACAGAAGAACTTAAAATCAGAACCACATTTTTAAGAGAGCCATATGGCTTAGCCACCCAGCCAAGCTATATCACTTCTATAGTTGGTACCCAATTTTCTTCATTTGGTTTGTGTAGCTCAGCACAAATTCATTCTGATGTATGAAATTCATTCATCAATCATGAATCTAAAGATGTATGAATTTCAACTCCCAGAATTCTTCAGCCACCCAAACCGACTGAGGAATTTTGGGAGTTGAAATCCACACATTTTCAAACACTGATACAGCTGTTCCACCATTATATTCCACTTACATAGAACCCTTATAAACCTAGCAATTTGTGCCCTTCTGAAAATTTGCACTTGTGAATTTCCTACCATAACTTCTGAATATGTTTTTTTCCAATATACCATTTGCAACAATATTTTTAATTAAATTTGTCTCCACTGTGATTTATAAATGATTTCATTTTAAGAAGAGTGCATTTTCCAGCAATGTCCAGCCATTAGATTGCCATTTCTTTGGCATCTATATGTCAACATGGGCCATCTACAGCCCTTCATCATGGGATATAATAATGAGGATGATGATCATGATGATCATGATGATGATGTCTGTAACACCATCAAACAATCAGATCTGCCTGTCTCTGATCCTTGGAAAGGACCCAATAAGTAGACAAAAATGCCAAATTCAATCTGAACATCTAGTTGACTGTGCAACAAACCATAATAATAACTTGATTTATGGACATAAATTACATTGCAACCATTACAGAAATACCATTTTGTAAAATAAAAAGATAAAAGCATAAGAGTTGTTGGTACTAGATAAAATTTTACATTACTCTTAGAGGATACAACAGAAAATAGAGGGAAATAATACAAACTATTGTTTTGACTTTTTTTGTAGGATAATTCAGATTGATGAACTCATCTCTAAATCAAATTAGATTTTACCTTTTGATTCAACGTGTTTGAGCAAAGACTTCCTTCCTGTGCCTGAATTGAATTTTGACTGGTTTGGCAATACAATTAGATTTATTTTCTAGCTATGTAGAATTTATACAGATAGTTATGAAATACAAACTACAATATTTGGGAGCAATTATTACAGGTGACATTTCAGATTTCCTAAGGGTTTTGGATGATATCAAGATTCCAACATTTTCTCATTAATATCCCCCTTCCACTGCCAAACATCCCATGTGATGTTAAAAAAATAAACCATAATTATTTTAAATAACTGAATAATAGCCAGAATATTATTCCTGAGGAATCACTGAACAAGTTCAGGAAAATCTTCCCTAACTGAATTGTCCCTCTTCTGTTTTCTTTAAAGTAAGAGGTTATAAAGACTTTTCTATGTTTAAATTGCAGTTGTGTTTCGTTAATTAATTGATACACACTGCAGCAATATGTAATTTAAGTCATATAGCATCCAACGGATTTTCATGCAAAATCTAAGAAATTAGAACACAGTCTAATTTTAAAGTTTTAATTTTTCTGAAACCTTTTAATGCAGCTTCACTTTTTAAAACTTTGGGTGCCCACATCTTAGTTGTATATCATGGCAAAAAAATTTTTTTCATGCAAAGCTTCTACCACTTTGCATGCACATAGTTTCTAATACCTGTTTCTTATAAGGTCCCCAAACTCCTTCATTTCAGGAGTGCATTAAGAATAATAATTTATTAAATTTACATGCTGCCTGGGTCCAGTGACTCTGGAGTATTCCAATCCACATGTAACTCAAATTAAAGCAAAGGAAAAAAACTAAGCATAATGCCTGTCTTATTTTTAACTTGCAGTTTTTGAAGGAGGAGAAACATGTTAGACTATGATAGCCTAAAATCAGGGGAGTAATGACAGCTCATGCCTTTTAATAAAATATATTATTCTGAAAAATTGCCACCAGACTTCTTCTGATTTTACACTTCTAGTTGTATTCTTTTATGACCAAGAGGCTGAAAATTATGGTGTGGATTGGCTGAATGGTGCAAAAGAGAGATCATTGCTTTCCCGAGGAGACAGACAATATGAGGAATGAATTCAAATGCAAGGGGTCTCTAGAAGCCTATTGTAAACGAACAAGAAATTGGCTGTTCACATCTATTACGTGGATTCTGGTCTTTCTCCTTCAAAGTGTGATCTAGACTACTAATCCTAGAGTCCCTGTGCAGCAAGCTCTCCTAGGGTATTTCAGTCTACCATTTGGTTATATTGATGCAAGACAAAATAAAAGTTGGTATTCAGCAGAAGTAAATAGAGAGGCCCCAACATTACTAGCTAGAAAACAGTAGGAAGTTGTCAAGCCAGGATTGTCTGCATGGCTCAAAAAAGTCAAAATGGCAAATGTATCCCCATGATCCTGTTTTAGAGCCATGGCACATGGAACATGCAAAATAAAATGGGACAGTAATTACCATCTTGACTTTTTGCCTTCCTTGGTGGATACCTCTGGTAACATCTAGGAATAGCAGACAAGGTAGAGGGAAATGGCTTTCATGGAAATATGCTTCAGACCTTTTTTCCTAGGTAACAGAGCCTTCCTATCTCCATCAAGGTCATCTTCCTACTCTGCAGATAGGTAGATAGTCACTTTGAATGAAACGATAGGTTGGAACATCTTTTTTAGTTAAAGTCTACATTACATTCACATATAAGAGGAAGAAATGCAAATCTGAAGTTAAGTTACAAGTTTCGATTAAGGTCATTTTAAAAATATTGCCTTGTAAGCGTGCAGAATACTATGGAAATGGTACCTCACTTTTCCAGACTTCTTGGTCTCTTCAGAATCGTCCCAGCTACCCTGTACACTCAAGACATACCTTAGGACATAGTTGTATGTGTGTGTGGGGGGGGGAGAGACAGAGAGAGACAGAGTACGCACACATACACACACACACAGAGTGCAATCCAACAAGGTTAGTGGATACTGTCTCTTTCTTGTCTTTAAACAAATAAATAAAACAATATAATGACCTCTTTGAGCACTGTTACTTGTATGTTGGGTTGATACATTGTTAACTGTAATTCATATATTGGTTTAATATTAAAGACCAAAGAATGATATTTCTGTTATAATTAACATATTGGCAATGCACCTTCATGGAATGAATTATGCGGTATAACTGGTGTATGAGGTAGAAATTAGATCTCTGAGGATTTCTGTGTACTTTGGAGTTTTTCATTTTTACTAGTTTTGAAGAAAAAGAGTTTGGGTTCTTGGATCATCTATTTTGCATGCATCATAGATATTTCATTAGCATAAGGATTAGGTTTTGAAGTTTTGAAAATATGTTTCCAAGTTGTTCATTTCAAGTCAATGTTATGAATATGGTTTTTATTTTTATGCTTTTTTCCCCTATGAACAAAATGAGCTTCCATTGAGGAATGGACTATTGCTTTCATGAAGGGCCTCTTTTGGCAATGGGAAATCTTTCAGTCTGTAGAGTAAAAATTTACAATCCCAACTTTAAATAAATAAATAAATCTGATTTCACAAAAAAATGAAAGAAAAGCATCAGAATGGCAATAGGCAACTATGGATTGTATTACGGTATTTGGGATCAATATATCAAGCAAATCAAGCAAATGGCTTGTAATACCTGGAAAATGGTTTAATATTTAAATGTCCAACGATTTCATTGTCTTTTCAGAATCTGACTGCTCCATTTTTGTTTTCCTTTTTTTCATGTGAATGTTATTCTTCTGTATATAATTATATAAAAAAGATGAAACTATTTTCTTACACACACTATGCAATATATTTGTAAAGTTGCAATATTACCAAATTACAGAAGCTGTGCTTTTGTATTCTTTCTTGCTTTATGTGAAACAAAACTTTTTTCTATTTAAATGGATGGATTGTCTTATAAACTGTAGATAACCTATTAATTTCCATGCAGTATATTAATATCTTGGATTATTTTATTTTATTTTTTTGCTGTTCCACTTAAACTAATTAACAGCAAGGTTTTGGAAACAGGAATGTCTTCACATCAGAACAGAAGAACTTTGGGTAATTTGATTATAAAGTTGAGATTCTCTTGTAATTGTGTTTGGTATATGATTTCCCCCTGATAACGATACAGAAAAATGAGCCTTTCCATGCCACTTTTGATGTATTATTAACTTTCTGCCAGGCCTCGCTGTTACTCAAATAGATATTTTTTCATAGGCTAAAGACAACTTAGAAATAATCTGAGTTTTTAGAGGACAAATGAGTCTCTACGTTTGTTACCTGGAAACAAGGAACAAATAGCCACAGCATTTGCCAAGTATACATATCACTATTCATACAACAGAGTGAGAAAGTCAACAGTTTCTACTATAATGTTACTGTATTGACCAGCAGTGTCCATGGGGCAAGGTTGGTCTGTGCCAAAATTGGCAAGATGGTGGGCAGAGCACCCCATACATACAGGAAAGGAATGGGATTTCCATCATGCTGTTCTGTCCACCATCTTGTTATAATCTTACTTGTTGGTGCTGACACTGAAAATTCCACAATCTGGATTTCTAATTAAAGAATCTGGCATATTGCTCTATCCTTCTCAACTTGAGACTTTGTATTTCCAACAGTTGTCCTGTCTGGGAATCTTGGAATTTGTAGTTTCATTTCCAGCAAATCTAGGGGATACAAAGTTGAAGCTGCCTTAGTATTGTCTATAGCATTTTGGCTAAAAACCAACAAGTAGCCTAATAATTTATTGAGCCCAAAGAATATTTACGAAGACATTTCTTCAATAGCAGCCTTTTTTCTTTCTCTCCCTCTCTTACCCACCTACCCTTGCACAAAAATAAATGATTGTCAAGAGAAATTAAAAGTTTAGTCTGCCATGATCATCTGCCTAAAAAAGCTCTTTATTGTAATCTGTGGTATAATATTTTTCTGTATTTATGTAAAAAGTTAAGTGTCCTTTGAGTTAACTTCAACCTTGGGCAACTTCATAAACATGCACATGTGGTTTTCTTGGCAATAGTGTGGAATTAGATTGCCATTACCTTCTTCCAAAATGTTTGCTAATTTCCCAGATTATATGGATGAGGATTTCTGAATAGTTGCCCATTCAAGGATTTAGATGGAAAATGTATTTTAAAAACCTACTGAATTTTAAAAATCTGCAAAGGTGGGGACTAATTGAGCTAAGAACAGGACTGCAGAATTTTAACTATATGAATATATATACCTAAGAAACAGAGGTCTTTAAAGCAATTTTGTCCCCTGACATTAAGGTTTTAATTAGTAAAACAAGCATTTTAAATTGGACTGAGAAATAGATCAGCAGCCGTTGCTGCTGATGAAGCACAGGTCTTATTGCAGTCAAAATATGCTTTCCAAAATGTTAGCTCTCTTCAGGGCCAAATGCAAGTCCCAAAGCATTGTTATAATTTTAAGAGCATCCTTACATATAATACATAATCTAAATTGCACATAATGTGGATATCGCCAATCTTTGTTAAGTTAAAATTTCAGATGGACTATCAACCAAAGTTCGTCTTTTTCAGCTATAGAGTTATCTTTATAGCTTTTCTATTTCTCTACCCAGGCAGACTTGGAATAATCACTGAACCCCATAATTATGTTCAATAGGGGTAAAGGCAACAGAATCTACAATTTAGAAAAGCACCTGTCATATATTCTTAAAATTATGATTCAGGTGGCTTTGAATCAATAAATTGACTTCCTTTATTATTAGTGACCCAGCAAACTTCTTGCAAATGCTTCCTAGTGGACACAACCTGGCCACTCATGTGAAACATATTTTTGTTTCAGCAAGTACATCAGATTTATCCAGCTTTCTTGAAATTCAGTTCATTTGATTTTTAAAGTTTTTTTGGGGGGGGCAAGAATAAAGACAAATCACACAGTTTCCTTACAAAGCACTGCATGCTTAATTCCCCATAAAAATGACTGTTTTATCTGTTTCAGCATGAAGATGGGGCAAGAACAAGAAAATAGTGAAATTGAATTTTTCATCATTTTGGTTTCATATAAGCTCTTCAGTATTTCCGCTCAAAGCTTAAGAAATTGTAACTCTGAAGTAGCCAAATTAATGTGATTTTTCTCTCTTCTGTTTGCCACATTCGCAAATAATGCAGCCCATAGATTAGTGTGCTGAATACTGAATTGTCTTTATTCTTTGGCAAGAAAATTTTGCTACTATAATACATTTCACAGTCAGAGAACACAGTTAATAGTGTTTTTAACCCAGTGATCGCATGTTATCTGCTAGGTTCACAGTGGCTTGTAGACACCTGCTATAATGAAACTATTAAATTGCAAACTATGTAAGTGAATGCTTCCTTTCTCCAAAAGTTACCCTCTGTGTGTGTTCTGGAGCATATACAATAATGTTAAGATAACCATAACATTACACTGATCACAACCCAAGAGTGTGCATCTTTTGGGTTTGGGTGTGGTAGTAAATGGTTGGGTTTTAATGTTTTGTTATTGGCTATTACATTATTTCTGATGTATTATAGCAGTGAAAGACTGTAACCAATTGAAATATAAGTTCCTGGGGAAAATCATAAGAGAAATTGATTGAGACAGTTTCACCATGGACTGCATACATTTTGAAATTATTGAGGAAGAAATATTTAAATATTTCTTCTAATTTATTCTGACAGAAAAAACCGGACCATTTATTGTCCCAACACTGAGTTCAGTCATTATTATTATTTTAGGAAAAAAAACTTGCTCTATGCACTATAATTTATTATGAATTTCCAAGAGCTGTCTTAGGCCCTACCACACAAAGATTGGACATACAGCGGCTATAGAATGAGACACACCCAACAGTTTTCTACAATTGAATATATACAGAAGAAGTTTACAATCTAATTCATTTAGGATATTGATATCTGTACATAATATACTGTCTCAAACTTTCAGACATTTAGCCAGTTATAAACATACAGATCAAAAACTCTCTGAAAATCATCTGTTTATTCCTTAGAGGTGATTCCTCTTTTGTACTAGTCAATATGATATGTTGAGAACAAAAAGCCTTTGTTGAAATTTTTCAATAAATGAGTGTTTGTTTATTTTTAAAGTATTCCATCCCTTTAAGAATTTGTTTTATTTTGTTTTGTTTTGACAATGGGCTTTTTTCTTTTAGTCCCACCCATTAACGAACAAAAAAAATTCCATTAGGATCAGGGAAGAAAATGATAGAAATAGAAATAAGAGCACATCTTCTGAAACCACATGTACAGAGTTTAATATTACCCCAAGATATATCTCAACCCACACAAGCCTGTTCCTTTGTTTATGTCTTTTAAAATCAAACCCAAAAATGTGATGGTCTCTAACCCCAGGGCAGGCTATTAATATAAAACTGCAACCATGCAGAGAACTCATTTGTTTCCTTGCATTCAAGGTAATATATCTGTTATTTTAAAATTTGATTTTATGCAGCATTGCACATTAAAAGCTTCTTCTGGATTCAACTCTGCAGAACAAGACCGTTAGTCATTATACTATCTCTGTTTTCCAAAATCTTGCATGGATTTAACACATTAGATTTTTGACAGCGGGATGGGGAGATTAGTTTTTCAGTCTAGTACATTATATACTTTTTAGAAAGCTGAAATTATATATCTAAACAACAGAAATTTACTAGTGGCCATATATTTCTGATAACTGAAAGGGAAAAATACATTGAAATCCTGTTGCCTCATTTGGCAAGGCAATGTAATTCATTCTTCCTACAAAGGCCTCCATAGAAGCCAATCTAAATTTGATACTGTACAGTCCACCTAACAAGTTTTACTTAGAACAATTGTGATATTTACATTCCAATGCAAAATTTCTAAATGGTGTATTATTCCCTTTTAGGAGAACAAAAAAAATTGTTTATTACTAGAATTGATTTAAAAAAAAAGGTATATCAATGTATGACCATGTTGTGAAGTATGAAGAGCTATGTTATATCAATTTTTAAATATATGTAAATAAAATTATTTATTATATACAGCGGTTATATGTGAAACTTTCTTTCATTAGCTAAGTCAGCTGGTCCTTTGGACAAGAATGAGTTTTTATTTATTTATGTATTTATTATTTATTTATTTATGTATTTATTTATTTAATTTCTATAGCTCTCAGTGACCCTGGGTGGCTTACAATTATAAAACAATAAAAACATCCACGAAACAAATAAGTGTGAACGTGTAACCATGATGGTTGATTAACTAATAGGAAAGCCAAGTAACAGAACCCTTCACAAATTCCGAGCCTCAGGCCTGGATACATAGCCAAATTTTTAAAGCATTGCGAAAATCCAACCGAGTTGGGACCATTGTAATCTCTGAGGAGAAAATATTCCACAAGACAAGGGTTACAGCAGAAAAAGGCCTTCTTCTAGTTCCTGCCAGTTGACATTTTGGATGATAGAATCTGCAGCACGCCCAATCTTTTGGATCGGATTTAATGGGTAGAAACTATTGGAAAAAGACGGTCCCTGTGGTAACTTGATACCAAGCCATTTATAATAAAATACATTATTCAGTGAATCAAAACTTATGTAGGAGAACTTTAATTTTATGTCTTTTCATATGTAAGAAAGACCTTTTTTCAAGCTTCTTTAAGTTCTTTATTTTATAGCAAAGTCAGAGAGAAAGTATGAAAATCCCTTCCATCATAATGCCATCAAAATTTAGGATTATCCATTGAGCGTGATTCATTGTATATGCAGTTGCAGCATGCTTTAATTTGTCACTATATGAGGAAACAATTTGTACAGTTTGTGAGTGAGCATGTATTAATCATAATCATCTAGTGGATTCTATAAGCTTAGAATTAAGATACTTTTGAATGTCAATTGCTAGGCACCATTTACTTTATAGATAAATTACAACATTTGTTCTCAGTGAACAAAATTAAACCTGTCAGCCATTGATAAGATCTGGCAAACTTCAGTTTAGATGCTCACGTTCTTAAGCAGGGAAACATTCTGAATACAGGTGGGAGTTAAAAAATGGTATTATATGGCATTTTTCGCCCTGATTGACCTAAACTGGTGCTGGCTGGTAATTTCTTGGAGTTGAAGTCCACCCATCTTAAAGCTGCCAAGATTGAGAAACACTAGCCTAGACAATAGCCTAGACTTTAGAAGAAAAGATAGGAGCAGAATAAATCAGCAATTGTTTCTGATTGGATTCACACAGGAGACCTCTTCAGGCAGAGAATGCCTTCAGGAGACAACCTTTTGACTATTCTCTGTTAGACAGATTCATGGCCAGCTTGCTATGGCCTGAGAGCAAGGTCACTTGCTCATGAGGAACTATTAAAAAATAAAAAGGCCCAGACTGTCTTTTATTCAGCAAATAGTCCACTTATAGTTGTCCATCAAACTTTGTTGAAATATACTTCTAATAAGGCAGCAAAGTCCAGTGCAAGAGATCAGCAAGCTTTTCTGCTTCTGTTTTTGCTTAAGTTTGTTTTTCCATTAGTCTGTTTTTTCTTTACAAGCACATCAACCTTTATTTATTCTATAACTCAGGAAAATATATCTACTAGTATGCTTATGAATCTTACCTATTTTTTTAATATTAACCATTACATTAGATTTTCCACTTTCCTTTTGACTTTCATAATGAGCAATAGTAGGTTTTTCTTTCCTTTAACAAAGCCATCTCCATGTTGGTTAATGATTTCATCTCCGGTTTTGATTCCAACCAAGAGGGTCTTTAAGGGATCAAAAAGTCAAGTTGACAACTTTAAGCCATCATCAAAGTCCTGCCCTTTTCTTATATCTTGACTTTTGAGTACTTACTGTGGACATCCCTGGTAGTTACCAGGCTAGAGCAGTTAGCATTTTAATTGCCTCTTTATCTGCTGCTAGAAGAATGCTTTCTGACTTGGAGATGTCCACATGAATACTTATACCTAGAAGTTCTTTTAACATGCTCAAACCATTAATTTTTGCCATAGTCATAATTAAAAGTTCTGATGAAATTAAATAATGTAGTTATATATTATTGCTCTTTCCTTTGTTCTGAACCTCTAACAATGTTGTTTCACCGGTTGATTTCATTGGATGTTACCTTCTCTATCTGGCTTCCTTTTTTAAAAACCTGTATTTGTCACATACCTCTTACCTTAAGTGTAGTATTTTACTGCATGAGTAACTTGATCAGATCATATGGTGGTTATATGAATCAAAAGCATTACCAATAAAATCACAACAATTTAATTTTTTTTTAAATCTTCCAAATGTAGCAAAAACTTCTTCTTTAAAATTCATTTATTTATTATAGGAATCCAAGACTCCTGAATTAGGATTAAATAGTATATTACCATCAACTTAAAAATGCAGGGAAAGGTCTTCAAACAAACTTCTGAATTCAGATTCCCTTCCAACACTTCCAATAATACAAAAAGATTATTACAGCTTTACATTACAATTGGCATTGTGCTTATATTTCTTCTGCTACAGTTTTAATCTTTATTATTTAGAACATTATTATTTGTCCAGTAAATTTGTTCATTTTCTCAATGCCTGTAACTGGACAATATGCAAAAATGTATGTAAATAATGAATAATTGGTGAAGAACAGAGAAACAATATGAGATAATACGAGATAACCATTCTGTAGATGCTTTTTGTTGAAACACAACAACAAATTCTGCTGAAGCTCAGGTACCTCTGCTAGCACTCCACTCCCGCAGCCCACTTTTGGCCTGCTTCAGCACTAGGCCCCTCATGCTCTTCCCCACTCTGAGATATCTCATGTGCATTTAATGACCTGAGCATTAGATTAACAAATGCATTGGGGAAAGCAGGGAGTGATCACATTCATTTAACGTGATTCAATCAAACAAATTGTCGGGTTACTAATGTAATTGGCAGGCGCTATTACATTCATAACTCGAGGATTAATTATGGTGAGGAAGGGTCTCAGGGAAGTCTTGTCTTAGCACTTGACCCCACAGGTGTCCCCCCCATGAGTCCCATGCCACGCTTCCCATGGCCATGACTACCATCCCTGGGCATGCCCTACCCAAGGCACTCCGAGGTCAAACACAACCCTGATGCAGCCCTCAATTGAATTGAGTTTGACACTCCTGGGATATAGTATTTTATAAATGGATTTGGGGTGCGATACCATCTGTACGCTGATGACACTCAGCTATACATCTCCACCCCACACCATCCCAATGATGCCCTTGAAGTGATGTCCCGGTGTCTGGAGGCCGTGCGGACCTGGATGGGGAG
>JANHFT010007918.1:438674-450211 GCA_032467955.1 Pseudoxenodon macrops | reverse complement strand
TCTCTTCTGTTGAATATATATATATATATATATATATATATATAGTTAGGGGCCACTATGCCAAAGAAGGTGATATTTTCATGAAAATAAATTTGAAGAAACTCACATTGCTCATTTAGCAGCAGGTGTGGTATGAATGTTTCATAGTTTGGGTAACATGGAAGTTAAGACTCAAAGGCATTAATTCTTAGAAAAGGAACAAAGGGTGTTTGTCAATAGAAGCAAGCCCTTGAACTCCAAACAAAATATCTAGAGTCATTTAGTTCAGCATGTACAGTCTGCCACCACCTAGATTATTCTATTTGTATCATGTCCTTTTTGCAACAAAACCTGAAACCAATCCATAGGAAATACAAATACAATATGTTTTACGAGCTTTTTTTCATGGATCCTTGCTACTAAAATAGTCTTTAGATCACAGAATTTGGTTCAGGGAATGAATTTAGAGTTTTGGAAATGAGCAAATTTGCTCTGACTGAAACACAAATCTGAACTGGTCTACTGCCTGAATCAGAAATATGTGTCCTTATTTGGCCCCAGCACCCCTTGGATAGCCACGTTAACACAGTTGCTGTAGTCTCTCCATAGTCCAATTATAGATTGAGATTAAAGATGCAAGATTATCCATGACTTGGGGCCATTAACTATATATCTTTAGTAGTTCCCTCTGACTCTGAATATACCACCAGTAGAGTTGGGCAAGGCTATAAAGTATTCTGAATACAACAGCTTATTTTACAAATAGCAGGAGGAAAAGTGTTACCTTTTTGTTGCAGTCACAAGGATAAAATTGGTATCAATGGGGGGGGCGTATTTTCAGTACAAATAACATCTAACACTCTTCTATTGAGGGAAAAATATAATTGAGTTGGTCTACATTATAAACACCTTAAAATATTGAAAATAATATACTGTCTTACAGAATGTTGAGGAACTATATTCTAGAGCAATGTTTCTGAACCTTGTCGTTTTTAAGATGTGTGGGCAGCATCTTGACAAGGTTGAGAAACGCAATCTCAGACTCTTGGGACACAAAGAACTAAAGTCTGTGTTTCTAGTACTTGCAGAGCCTGATCACTCTGCACTGAGCAGTCTTGAATTCTTAGAGTGATGCTGGCAGTGCATGATGTACTGAGGAGTTTTATTTTTCATACTGATTAAGGCTGAGGGGAAATGAGTGGCTGAATGTCTTCTAATCTGGGTCTTAATTCATCTTAACTGACCTTAATCACTATACCAGACTAGCTCTTGATAAGAAGATCCAAATACCTGATCAAATATGAGGATTAATGTATGGACTGATTGGTTTTCACATCTCTCCAATCATTGCGGTACACCTACAATCATATAAAAGAATACCCTGATATGATTAAAAATATATGTTTGTTCAAAACAAATTATTGAATGAAAATGCACTGTCGGATATATTTTTTAGTTGAGGCTAAGCAAGATGGTAGACCTGCTGGTTCAGAAGAGAACTAAGTTCACGACAATGTCAACTTTAGCTCTCAATGGGCCTCTGTTCCCCCACCCTGCTGCCACCATTCCCACTGTTGTCCACAAAAGAGTTAGACTTTATCAGCAGATGGAAGATGCAGTGTGGACAGTATTTACCTAACTCACCTGTGCATCAGTTGTGGCCATTCTTGGAATTGGAGACTCTGGAAGTGGTTATGCATGCCTAGAACATAGAATAATAGAGTTGGAAGGACCTTGGAAGTCTTCTAGTCCGACCCACTGCTGGAGCAGGAGACCCTATATTATTTCAGACAAATGGTTATCAGTCCCTTTGAAAGCTTTCAGTGATAGAACATCCACAACTTCGGAAGGCAAGCTATTCCATTGGGTAATTGCTCTCACCATTAGGAAATTACTTACTTATTATCTTATTACTTATTACTCTTACTTATCATCTTATTACACATTACTAATGTAATTTGCTCCATATAGTACCACCTTTCTACCATTTAGAAACAACAACCCAGCTTGTGTTTTGTGCTTGTTCTTGTGCAGTTGTGATCAGTGCCTCGGTGCTGTCTTTTAGTCCAGCCACTTCCTTTCATTGGTAGGATTTTCCAATATCTGACAAACCAGCTATTTGAGATGGCACATCCTGTGCAGGGCCTTGTCTGCTTGATCTTCCTCCTGCATCTGTTGTTGCTTCTGGCATTCTCTCAACAGCTCATCTTGGGTGCCATCTTACTGATGTACTCTTGGGCATTCTGGGTTTCATCCACGACAGTGGCTTTGACACTCACCAGACTCCACCCGCCATCCTTCCAGCTGATGTACAGTCTCTGAATCTTGGACTTGGGAGAAAACCTCTGTACATTCTGAGGAGCTTCCAGGTCTTCACATTGGCAACTTCCATGTCCTTCTTTGGCCTGTTCATTATACAATGCCAGCAGGTATCAGATGATTGACAGCGCATATGTGTTAATGGCATAAATCTTGCTCTTCCCATTGAACTGGCTCTTCAGGACCTGTCTGTTCCTTTGATAGTACTGGGTTGTTGCTTGCCTTGCCTCCTGATTGTGGTTCCTGTGTGACTGTGGGATACCAAGATACTTATTCTGTACGTCTGTGTTTTGTGACTTGCTAATAAAACTATCCAAAATTGACGTACGCCTACCTAAAGCAGATTCCAGCTTTAAGTTCCTTCTGACCCTATATTTATATTCTCTATCTATATCTGTTGTACAGACTATAATGATTGTGATTCTGTCTATTAATATGAAAAAGTCAATAATGTATGTGTATGTTCAAAATTGTTCAGTTACTGATTATTACACATTTCAGAAGATATAGTCAGAAAAAAATATGAACTATGTTACTTTATTTTAAAAGTAGAAATGTATTCTGCAGTGAATCAAATCCCTGGTCAATTTTTGTTTTAGCTCATTGCATAACTTGCATTACATATGCTGCATGGATATTTACACAACCTTCTTCAAGCAAGACCTCAAAAATCAATTATGAATAGTCCCTGTTTGTGCTTGTAGACAGTCTATACTAACCTTAGTTGAAGAAGTGTAAATATATTTTTAGCATTTGAGACTGAGCCACTTTAATGTTTGAGGCACTTGTGTCAAGCTGAGTCAGACAAAAAAAAATCTAAGATTTTAAATGGGATATTGAAAGCCTTTTATCCCCAGAAAATAAAATTTAATCAGGTTGTGCCAAGATTGTGCTATAACAGTGGTGATAGACAATACTATTTATTGACAGAAAATTCTCATTAATGAAAAGTGCCAGTACAATCTAATATTATATGATATGATATTTTTAGCACGGCTGTGAAGAACTGTTTCCTAATAATCTGGAATACAGCAGTGTTTGATTTAAAAAAAATAAAACTGGATTGCACTGTTTTTTGTCAAATATTTGTAATATGGCACAATTTACCATCTCATTTGGGGGAATATTTGGAAGTAAAAGGAGAGTTGTTTTGATCTGCTGAGTCTTGCCATTTGTCCTGCTCATGTCTATAAGTCTTAATGATAAATGAGGGAAGAATAAGAACCAACTTCTCATCATATTCTCTCATCTTTCAATCCTGGCATTTGAAATAGTTCAAATATTTCTTCCAGGTTTCTGCATGAATGTATTGGGATGAGCGGTTTCATTTCACCAATCAAAGTTTGAGGTGGATTATTCTCAGACTCAGGATTACGTGGCTGTTGTGCCCACATAATCTTTAGACTGAGAATAATAATTGATCCATATAAGGGATAAGGGACTTTTGGGTTCAGATCTTTCTGACCCATTGATCTGGCAATCTTTCTCATCTCCTAAGTCTATCTCTCCTCAATGCAGAGGATGTCAGAAGAGGCTTTATCAGTCTCTCCCAGTCCAGACCTTTTCCTCGATATTGGAAAGGCATGCTCTACCAAGACTGCGTGTATTTTCATATATGACTTCCCCTAAGTGCTTATTTAAAATGCAGTATTCGAGATACCCAGTTCATCACAAAATTCATCGAAGTCCAGAATACAAAGGATGACAATGCTCTGTTTTGTGTAGAAATTGAGAAATATGAAATGAAGTCACTTCATTCAAATGGCATTCTCTGTCCCAATTATTAACAGTCAAGGGCTATGAAATTAGAGAAAGCCTGATGATAGAACAGTGATGTAGGCTTGTCACCCTCTTGCAATTTTGCTTTGTCAACATGGTGTTACAAAAATCAACATGGTTTAATAATGAGGATGCTCTCTTTAACGATATACCCAAACATCAGTACTTATTACTACTACTGTGAAGAGTTACAGCATTAACAATGAGGACAAAAAAAATCATTTCAAGACTGGAAAGACAATGAGACCCAAATTTGTAACCTATTCTCGCATATTATCTTTATGGATATTATCTTTGTGGATGGTACTACAGTTTTGAAATTTTAACTGTATTATCAAACTTTAAAATATTTTATAGGGCTGTTTGATGACTAATTGGATTAGAGCCAACTGGATTAAAACTCTAGGGGAGAAGTTTAGTGCAGATAATTATCATACCAGCCTGCAGTGAATCAGAGAGAATGGGAAGCATTGATATGTGTAATCACCAAAAACTCCTTCTCCTTCCACATGTCCTGAGACATTCTCACTCGAGAATCCTAATATTGTACCATTTTGAGCTTGTACAGGAGAAAGACTGGTTCTGAAAAAAGACACAGGTTAGCCCAAGGTCATTCTCAGAAATCTTTCTCATTTCCTCTGCTTTAAATATATAAAATTTATTTTGCTCTGGTTTAATGCTTATGTTGCTTTTAGAGATACCAATTGTGAGGAGATGGAGTAAACCCATAGCTATCTTGATGAAACACTGATTTTATTTACAAATCATATCAGGGCTGATTACCTTGAATGCATTAGAAAAATAATATTTTATTCAGAACTGGGAAGGCTTTAGGAAAATTCCTTCTAGGAAAAGGGCAATATGAATAGCCAATATTGTGTAGATATATAATGAAAACCCTATTCTTTCTGGCCAAAAGTGTATATATCATTCAAAATATTTCTTTCCGTTGAAAATGGGAACCGCAAAGTGATATGAGTCACTCGATTCCCACAAATCTCTATTTATTCCAGCGAGAAATATCTTCAAGCCAATTAACAAAAAGTAGCTTTGTTCAGAGGTGGGTTCCTACCGGTTCTATCCAGTTCTCTAGAGTTGGTAGTAACTCCGCGATGACGTCATGGAGCTGGTTCTGTCGGTGGTTCTGTGGGCGCTGCTATCTTGGATTTTGACTGCCGTCCGCGCGCTTTGCATGCGCGCTGAAGGTTCAAATCTGAGCGAACCAGCAGTAAGAAGATTCAGAACCCACCTCTGGTTTTGTTGAACTCTTGTCTTGTAAGGTTCAGGTGTGGGTACCAAGATATAACCTTTTCCATAGAAAGGAATATATATATATTTATAGCTCAGGATTGAAATATGAAGTCCTTGGTGCTCTCTGAGCTTGGTTGTTTGCTTGAAAATGTTTCATTCCTTAAATCAGTAACATCAGTAACATCATCAGTACATCACCTAGTACCTGATGATGTTACTTAGTCAGATAATGAAACATCTTCAAGTAAACAACCAAGCTCAAAGTGCACCAAGGACTCCTCAGCCTCATTTGCTTGATAAACATGGTCTTTAAGGAAACAGCCAATAATCTTTAAAAACTATGCTATCCATATTATTTTAAAATAAGAAAGTTCAGGGAAGCAGCTATAGATTTCTTTGGATTCATGTCCCTTCCCAGGTTAGATAAATCTGCTGCTAGATACAACACACAGGTTATTGTCCCTCAGATGAAAAGAAGGCAAATTTGGGCGAGTATAGGCAAATTTTGAATAGCATATTTAGCCATCTACCTCAGTCTGATTACATGACAAGCAGATTGTAAATATGAAATGCTCTGTGTCTGTGATCTGATAGTTTGGCTGTTTCTGAACATGGATCCAGAACTCTGAACACGGATCCAGAACTCTTCTTTAAAAAAGCACTAAACAAATATAGATTAGCTGACATATTTCAGGTATGGAGCAAAGAAAGCAAAGAAATACTGGGGTAAAATTCATATTTTAGAACAGAAGATTCTTAAAGTGAATATAAAAATTAAACCAGAGACTTTTCTTTTAGGCTTCATAGATTAAAAAAACTTAACAAAAATATCTGGAACCTTGCTGTTATATATGTTGACACCAGCAAGAATGCTTTATGCATAAAAATGGAAATATATTTTAATTCCTACCATGAATGAATGGTTGGAAAAACTGATGGAACTAATAGAGGTGTCTAAATTAACCGTTCTAATCAAATAAAACAAGGCATCAAACTTTGTTTCTGCTTGGAAACTACTTCTGGATTTTATGCTTGAGGTGGAAAAAAATGAATCCTTGGCTTTGGGATTTCCTGATTAGATAAATTTGTTATTATAGAAATGGCTTGTACATATTCAGTATGTAAAAGTAAAAGGTTGAGGCTGTGATATTATTACTTATTACTTTATTCTACCGCAATAAAAATAGCTGTAAGTCAATGCTTTCCTTTTTTCCCCTTTACTTCTTTCTTTCCCCTTTTCATTTCCCCAATATTTTCATTTTCATTTGTGTTTCATATTTTGATAAGCTTAATAAAAAATTTTAAGCATGGAGGACAACTTGTAGTGAAGCAGAAAAGAGCGGTCAATAACACAGTTTTACCCTTGACTAGTTATATACGGAAATAACAGCTTTGGCACCAAATCCAATGTTGTCCATGTGCCAGCAGCAACCAAAAGCAGCAGAATGGGGTAAGAAAAATTGTGCCTTATGAAGTATTAAAAGCAGTAAAAAGTATCGTCCCACATGCTGGTAGAAGCAGCAGAAACCTTAAAACTCACCCAGAAATGATAGAAACAGCAATGCAGAGTTGGTAAAACCAATCTGTCTTTTTTTTCCCCAAGTATTTTCAAGAGCAGTTTGGAAAGCATATATTTCAAGTATCTCCTTTCGCCAAAATCAAAATGACCAAGGAAGGTGACTTGAACCAGCCTGAGACAGCCATTTGGAGCTGAGAAGATTCCACCCCTAACTATATCAGCAACCATTTTGTCTGAAACAGCTAGAGAGAACGTTAAGGTGCTTCAGCTGTGTAACAAGAAGAAGAACAACAACAGAGTTGGAAAGGATGCTGGACATCTTCTAATACAACCAGCTGCTGAAGCAGGAGACCCTATACTATTTTAGATGTGGCTGTCTGTTTTCTTCTTAAAAACCTCCAATGATGGGGCACCCACAGTTTCTGAAGGCAAGGCATTCCACTGTTTAATAGTTCTCACCATTAGGAAATTTCTCCTTAGTTCTAAGTTGCTTCTTTACTTGAGTAGAGTCCATCCATGGTTTCTTGCCTTGCCTTCTGGTGTTTTGGAAAATGGGTTGACTCCACCCTTCTAACCTTGGATAAAGGCTTGAAGCCCTGATCCTAACTTGAGGTCCCAACAGGAGAGCATCACATTGGGGATGGTTAATGAATTAAGAGAAAATCCCACCTCAACACACACACACACACACACACACACACACACACATCCTACTCCTTCCCTCCCCATCCTTTAACTGTAACTTTACTTTAGATTGGAATTCTATTTTTATTGCTTTTAGAAATGTTTATCTTTTAAGGTTTCATCGCTTTTAATATTTGAGCTACCCTGAGTTGCTTGCAAATGAGAAGGGCAGCAAATAAATTTAATGAATGAATAAAATAAATAAATATGCTACAGTGCTGTTTTTTCCTCTTTCTGTGATCAAAAATAATAAGTTACGTATTTTATTGTTATTTGGTGACACAACTCCTAAAAGAAAACAGCAATGCTAAACGTGCTCTATTACAAGTAAAAGTGAAACTGTTGCCAACATTTTCCCACTTACATTTGTTGGCTTAAACTGCATTGCAATACCCTGGCAAAGGGAAGAATTAGCCTTTGTATTTCCATCAGCATTGGCTGGAGCTTTATAACTTCTTGATTGCTCTTGACAATGAAATAAAATATAATCAGCAGAAACCATCTCAGTGCTGGTGTTTTTCATAGCTAACAAACTCCTGCTACCATTCCAATAGGTTTTTTAATTAACACACTTTATTGAGGTCACCAAAAACATCTGACACTTTTGCTCTTCAGTGACACAGGACTCTCATTTCAAATCTTTCATTGGCCTTGTGATCCCTGGTTAGTGAATTCTCGTTCTACTTCTGTCCTTTCCTGATTCTGATGCCTATCTGAACTTTCTCATTTAGCCGGGTAACAGATATCCTCACTAAACTTTTTTTTTTCATTCTTTCGAGAGGGTGAAAAGAACAAATAGTTCTTCAATAGGATGGAGATGGATTCTTTGATGTTTCATTTCTGATTTGTTCAAAACTGCTTGAGTTATATAGATCTTGACTTTGAGATATAGATTCTCAGTGTTCTCCATGAAGCAATGGAACTTGGTAGTCTATAAGTTTTTGCTACTGGCATTAAATGTCAATTCCTTTTTGGGAGGCATAAGAGCTGGAGATCACAGAAAACATCTTTTGGCTATAATATTTCTTAGCTTTCAAAGATTAGGTAATACGTAATGGTCACATCACACATATCTGATCCAAATGACTTCATTCTAGTGCTTCCCAACAGGATTCGCTTCTAAAACCTGGAAAACCACAAGACAGAGCAAAAAGCTACCACCTAATTGCCCCTTGGAGTTCCTGCTACAAACTCCTGGAGAGATAAATCATAAACAGAATAGATCCCATAATAGAGGAACATTTGTTTGTGGAGCAAGCCAACTTCCAACATAACTGGAGCTGTGCAGATCAGGTATTAAGCCTAATAGTCCATACAGAAGCTGGATTCTAATGAGGCCTAAAAAACATGGCTGTATTTGTGGACCTAAGTGTAGTATATGACACAGTCTAAAAAGATGGATTATTATATAAACTGTGACATATCATTGCCTGTTAAAATCTTTAATAACATGCTGAGTGATAGAACTTTCCAGATAATAATGGGAGATAATATAAGTAAGGTAAGAAGACTGAACAATGGCCTTCCACATGGCTTTGTAATGGCACCCACATTATTCAACTTATATATATCAGATATGCCAGTGAGAAGGGGATGTAAATTTGGAAATGCTGATGATTTGCCCATCGTAGTGCAAGAAAAACACATGGAGGTGGTAGACACCTTTCTCTTCTCCAAAGATCTTAAGATCTTGATGAAATTCTTCACTGACTGAAGGTTTACTCCTAGGGTCAGCAAAGTATGTGCTCCCATTTTAACAACAAAGTAGCAAATGAAGCCCAAAAATATACTTAAACAATAACTTACTCCTCTACAGCTTTCATCCCAAGTACCTTGGAGTAACATTAGACTATACTCTCTCCTATTAGACACATCTAGAGAACACAGTGGCAAAATCAATACTAGGACAACTTACTCCAGAAATTATGCAGAATTAAATGGGGAGCTTCAGCTGCCACCCTCAAAATATCAGCACTAGGACTGGTCTACTCCCCAGCAGAATACTGTGCCCCTGAATGGCTTAACAGCTGCCATACTAGTAAGCTAGATGCCAGACTCAATGACACCATGAGGATTATAAGTGGATATATTGCTGGCTTTCTATTCTGAGTCACATAGAACCATCAGCTTTACAAAGGCAAGTGAAAGAATACAGACAAATTCAACAACTCTCTCCTACCGGTGCATGCTGACTTTCCATATTTATCAATTAGAAAGCTCAAATTTAGGAAGCCTTCACTTGCACTTGTACACCATCTGTTTAACAACTTTAACTTCAATTCCCAATGCAAAGCCAAATGGGTTGCTGAACACCCAGACACAGGAAGATATATTGATGATCCTATGCAAAAGGTGCTAAGCTTTAAATTATCTCGGCAGCAGTAGACAATCCTGAGTAGGATTCACACCTACCCAGGCAGATACCTATTCACAGGGCATCTGCTGGGATTCACTGAACAAATGGGACATAGCATCCTCCCCTCAGTATGACTGAGGGATCCCATGTCAATCTGTAGATCACATCATAACTGGCTGTAAGCAGAGGGCATATACTGGCCCAGTAACTGATTTTTTTTTTCATATAAATGATGATGCACTTCATCAACATTTATATGGCCTAGATATTGGTATTTGACTATGTATCTTTTTAACAATCATATTTTACTATGTTTTTAATTTAGGTGAAATGCTAATATACATTGTAAGTCCATGTATGTTATACCAGTGGTGAGTTACTGCTGGTTCAGACCAGTTCGCCTGAACGGGTGGTGGAAATTTGCCCTCGCTCGCCAAAAAACCGCAAATGCGCACTTCTGACGCGGCACAAACTATTAGGCAAGGTAAGAGGAACCCACCACTGTGTTATACCATATACTAAATAAATAGATACTAATTAATATGTTTCACATGATGTATCATGATGTATATATCACTTCTCTCCATGCCTATGGGAGAGTTCACACTTATCCATGGTTTACACCCAATATATGATACTGGATAAACATGGTTCTGTCTTTGAAAACTGTATGTCAGGACAACCCTTGGCAGGTAACTGAAGAAAATTTTCCCACTGAATATTAATCATTGTACCAATATCAGCAAATAACCAATTGCTAGGGAGTTGCTCAGTCTTCACTGCTCAAAGTATGGTACTGCTGGAGGAACCCAGGTGTGCAATCACTGCCTATAAAGGTTGATAAAAGCAAGAAGCATGATGCAAACTTATGCACAAGGCTTAAGTAGAAACAAAGAAACCAGAACTCCCTTCCTCTCCAAAAGGTAAGGGAACATCTCTCTGTTGTTTACAAGCTTCAGGTTCTAAAGAAAAGGGAAGGGAAAAAACAAAGAAAAGTGGAATTATCTCTGGGACTTTCAGTAATCTAACTGAAGTGTGTTTTATTTATTGAAGTCACTGAATGCCAAAATGGTGCTCAAGAGGCAGCTAAGAAAAAGAATCTAAAGATAATAAGCAATAATAACAAAAACAGACCATTAAAATTGTTCTCCCAAATTTTCCCAATAGGCAAACTGGATTAAATGCTTAAAGGCAGCTTTAACAGATATTTAAACTTGGCCACCTTCTTAGCATTGTTAGCAGAGTTTTGAAGCTAGATACAATGCTAATATTTTGAAGAAAATGATAGGTTTTCGTGACAGAGAAGGCTGCATCCTCTTTTTTTATCAGGAAAAAAACCTGTGACTTGCGCCTTATTTGAGTTCCAAATGATTTCTTAGAATTGAGTCTACATTAAGACTAAATCTACTTTTCTGGGAAATGAATGCTGTTTTATAAGTTTCAATGTCCATCGGCCACTATAAAGGAAAACTAGAACCTTCAGCTTTCTTATTTCCATCATGAAAAGGCATCTTTCTTCCCTGGCAGGGATTGGCAGGGTTGGGAGGAGGAGGAGGAGGAGGAGGAGGAGGAAAAGGAGGAGAAGGAGAAGGAGAAGGAGAAGGAGACGAAGAAGAAGAAGAAGAAGAAGAAGAAGAAGAAGAAGAAGAA
>JANHFT010007918.1:407720-420968 GCA_032467955.1 Pseudoxenodon macrops | reverse complement strand
TTTATTTATTTTCATCAAGCATGTATTAGAAAACAGATACAAGTATAAACATGATTATGAATACATGAAATGGATACAGATAAAGGAAACATTAGGGCAGGGACAGTCGGCATGCTGGTGCGCTTATGCACGCCCCTTACAGATCTCTTAAGAATGGGACGAGGTCTACAGTAGAAAATCTAAGGTTAACGTTTTGGGGAAGAAACCACAGAATCAGGTAGTGCATTCCAGGCATTAGCAATTCTGTTACTGAAGTCATATTTTCTGCAATCGAGTTTGGAGCAGTTTCCCATACATTTGTATCTATTGTGTGCTCTTGTATTGTTTTGGTTGAAGCTGAAGTATTCATTGACAGGAAGGACATTGTAACAGATGATTTTATGTATTACACTTAGGTTGGACCAAGGGTGGCTTGTGGATCTTTTTACTGCCAGTTCACTCAGGGTCACACCTTGCACACGTGCACACAGCAATCAAAAATTAGCTTCTGCACCTGTGCAGAAGCAAAATCCAAGATGGCGGCGCCCATGGAGACACTGATAGAATTAGCTCTATGACATCATTGCTGAGTTACTAGCGGTTCTAAAGAACCGGTTAGAACCAGTAGCTCAGATTGTAATGAATTGTGGCTAATAATTGCATAGAAAGTTTCAGCAATGACAGTTGAGGAATTATTAATAAGAATCATTATTAAACTTATGAATTGTTATGCAGACACTATTTGAAACTATTATTTCTATTGTACTTCTGAGAAGAGGTAAAGAAAAGTAAGAAGCTTGGCAAAGAATATTGAAAAAGGACAGTCACAACTGAAATACAAGCCAAATTCAAGGTCTTTTAAAAAATCCTATAAATTTAGAATTCTTGCAAAGGTTGCAGAGAAATGATAAAATAATTAATCTGTATGCACCATGAGAACAATATGCTAGTTACCAAAATTTCTTCTCTTTCTCATCATCTTTTCAGTCACATCTGCCTTTCAGAGTTTATAATTTCTCCATTCTTATTAGTGTTTTATTACTGAAAATAAATTTTCTAGGTTTAAGCCATTCACTTCTTTGATAATACAGTATCTATCTTTCTTGGCTAGCCTTGTTTTCTAGCATCTCCAACTTTTCCGAGCATAACTGATTTTTGTAAGGAATTTGACACATGACATAATCAAAATACTTATAGCTTGCTAATATTAATTTCCAGTGATATTTCTTCCTTGATGCATTCTAAAATCTTATTGTTATTTTTGCCTTCCATAGTATGTGTGGTAGACATAAAATCATAACTCGAAGAAGTCTATTTTCTATCTGGTTTTTTATTATTATCCAACTTTCACAATCATAGCTGCTTACACAAAAACAATTTTGTACTATTCTCTACCTGGTATTAAAATGTATGTCCTTGCTTTTCTGGATCTTCTGTACAGTTGTAATTACTGTGCACCCAAGTGATATTCAGCATTTAGTTTCAAGTCTAATTTCTCGTGCGTAGAGACATTATTTCAAAGAAAAGAAAGTCATGGGCCAATTCAATTTCTTAATTGTTATTTTTCATCGTAATGTCATCATTTCCAGCTGTTTTAGTCTTCTTGGTATTTAGATGCAATTCAGCTTTTTATTTTATGCCTTTATTTTTAAGATAAAGTGTTTTATGCCCTTTCATTTTTTTGTGGTAGACTGGTGTCACCTGCAGATCTTAGAACGGTAACATTCCTACCAACCATTTTTATTTCTCTTTCTGATTCATTTCAGTTAATATCCCTCAAAACTGCCTTTACTAAATTAGTGTAATTTATTTTACACTAAATTTAAGTAGTGACAAAATACTATCTTGTTGCACTTTTTTTTTCTTCTAATCTTGAACCAGTCTGGGTCTCAGAATTTAAGCTCTGTGTTGAGAGGTTGAAGAAATTGGGGGAAATTACAGTAGCCCTGAAAAAAGTTATAAAACTGAGCAGATATGACAATGCTCTTCATATTCTCATAGGGAAATAACATAGAAGAAGGTACAGCCTGTTCAATCTTGTTCCAAGGTGCAGAATACATAGTAATGGCTTTAGAAAAGCACTTTTTAACTAAATGCCAGAAAGCACTTCCTTGCAGAAAGCACAATGGAACCAGTTAGCCAGAGAAGTAATAGACACACACATTAAATATGCTGCATCAGGAATGTTTTAAATTGGATTATTGCCCTGAGCAGGGAGCTGGGCCCAATAATTTAAATGTCTACATCCAACTCTATGAATTTATATCAAGACTTGTCCACAATACTTTTAAGACTTATTTCTTTTGTTCAATTGTGTCAGCTCTCAGAGACTATCTAGAAAACTTCTGAATTTTTCTTGGCAAGGTTAGTCTGAAGTGATTTGCCAATGCCTCTTTCCTAGGCTTGAGAAAGTGACTGGCCCAAGGTCAACCAGCTGGCTTCTTGTCCAAGGTGTGACTAAAAGTCATAATTTTAGCCTAATCCTTAACCACTACACCAAACTATCAATTTTTAAAATAATTTTACTTAATCTGTATACAGATTAATGTAAAAATAGTTGAAAGATGAAGACTTTGGGATTTCAGGAAAAAATAAACTCATGTAATTTGTCTAAGAATATCTTCCCAAATGTGAAACAGAAATAATCAAAAAGTTAAGCTGGAAATATCTAACACATTTGCTTGTCCACTGAGGTAGCTCAGTTCCTCTTAAGTGACTCAGATACAGCAGCTGTCGTGTATTGATATATCCATTTAGAAATGTATTACTGTAACTATGACTATGTATATGGTATGTTATGCTGACCTACTCATGTAATCTTTAATATTGATTCTATTACAGATAGCTTTGATTCAGTACAATATTTGTGCTTTTAGTAGAAACATGATTTAATGTTCAATTATTTTAAGAATGAAATCATTCTTCAGTAATTTAACAAAATACTATATGACTAAGATTCATGAGACACACATTACAGAGATGTCTGAAACTACAGTTCATAAACCAAAAAATATAGTTCTATAACAGGTTTAGTTTTTGACTATGCCTTCTGAAACATCTGATAAAGGTGAGATGAGGTGAGCTGAGACAAGTAAAGGAATGAATTTCATCTTTCATTTCTCTCATATTTTCAAACTTATGCAGAGATATGATAGGTGGAAACCAAACTATCCCTTTATAATTCCGTCAAGGAAGGTGTGCTTTGTCTCTGAACAAAAAAAAATGAAACCTTAAGATAATTAACTGAAGAATGCTATCACCTCATCCCTTCCAAGGGATTAGCTTTCACCTTCTATAAAATTAAGATAAGTGTTTAGGAGATGGGCAGAAAGGAACAGGCCAGATGAGTCCAGCTGCCTTTTCTTCAGTGCTCACGTATTACAACCCTAAAGGAGAAAATAGGTAAAATAACACCCTTAGGATGATGTCTATGATTGATGCCTGCCCTTGTTTTCCATATATTTTCCCAATAAACTCTTTGTATACATAGAGATCTGGCTTCATTGGTTTTAGAAGGAAATGTTTCATTTCAATCTCCCTTATGAACAAAATGGCAAAGTTGCCCCAATAATTAACTGTAACTCTGGACTTTGTGCCAGACAGCCAAACTACCTTCCATCCTATTCTCCTATTTTCTTTCTAAGAAGATAAGAAGAATCTACTAAGAACTTTCAAGCAGAATAAACTAGAGTATGCAGGTAGAATATGTTGGTAGTTCAGCTTTATTAGTGAGTAATAATTATCTTTTACTGGGGAATCCCTTGGAGAAATGGTGTTGCCAGGAAGGTGCTAAATTGCTAAACTAATGACTATAGTTAATGACTTAACTGTAGCAGGATTGGTTTAAAAGATTTATTAAAAATAGAAAAATAGCTACATGGAAAAGCCTTCCTTGCTTCAAAGACCAATAAAATCTCTCAGACTTGAGGATTTGGGCTAATCTGATAAACAGCATATAGTGTTTTAAAATACAGGCATTTCTCACTCTCCAAAACAGCTTGCATACTGTCAAAAATCAAGATCTGATAACACCCATTCCCCACAATTGCATGTAAAGGGAGGGAAACATTGAAAGAAGGCAGCAAGATATAACCTGAAAGGGAACCAACAGTGTTGTCATCTCCATCATCAAAGGCATTATTTTACTCAGTAATGTAGATTCATGGTCTCTGTTTTAAACATCCATTGAATACATTGCAGAGGGAGGGGGGAAAGCATATTGCTGGGCTTATGTTTAATATTCTTTCTTTATTTGTTCTTCTAGGGAGGCAGTGGTGAGGAGAGATGAAACAATTCCACTTGCATCTCTACAAGACTTGGCAAGAATTCCTGCCTACGAAGCATTTGGCAAAATCCACCCATGATGTGTTTGTTTAACATGGTTTTTGTGTCAAATCCTGCAGCGGGATGGTTTGGATGGTGTGCCTCTTCTTCATGTAATGTAATCGTAAAGCTTGTGCATTCTCATCTGTTTTCCTATCAGAACAGCAAAGGCTTTTGCTTTCTTGGGAACTCAGCCAAAGAGGCATTCTGACTTTATATTATTAGCCAGTCATTCTAGGGTTTTCTTAGGCACAGATGCAACAGCAGCAGAGGCATACAATGACATGTTTTTGTTTCTCCATCAATCAAGTTGCACATCTGCAATTATCAATAAGCAATGAAACATAAAATGGATGATGACTGCTAAAGAAAGAGTTTGGAATCATGGTTTAGTGGCAAGACATATTGGTGGATGTTACACTTCTAGAATAATACTAGACACACACATCAGAAGGAGAAAGAATTTGTCAATTTGAAAAAATTGTATATGTGTGAAAGGGAGAGATCCTAATGATGTTGAAAGGACACAGCTGCCTCAGTTATCAAAAACATTAATCCAAAGAATGTCAATAACAGCATTAACATCAAAATGCACACTGGGAATTAGCTGACATTTCTTTGGAAAAAGAAAGTCCTCTGCATCTACCTCTTGGCATTTCTCTGAAGATGCATTGGCAATTATGAAGATGAAGATATACTCCTGTCCCAATTGACTTAATATTATTGCATAGTATGTTCAGGTTCAGCTACATCATGGGTCAGATTCATAACTGTTACATAACACCTCATTACACAGTAGTGGTAAACCTAAGACGTGCATTGAAACATGAGGTCTTAAGAAGGTTCTAAAATCACAAGTTCTCTGCTGCTGAATAGAAATAATTGGGATGTAGTTGCTATAATTCAATTGCCATGCCTCTCGTCTAATATCTACTTTGTACATTCTTTCTGCTTGGTGGTTACCTTCCTATTGTATTTTGTCCCATTAGTTCAACAAGGACTTTTCTTCATGGAGAGATAATGTTCCATTTCACTCACAGGTTCATGATTCCAAGTTATTATCCTATGTTTTGATTGGAATTAGATTGTAGAAAACATTTCAATTTCTGTGCATTATCCTTTATAAGGCATATGGCCTTTGGAACAAGAACTCTGGCCTAAGGGGTTTAGAACGGAGTTGATAAACCTGCTCTGGAATACAGATATAGTACATTTTCTCCTAGCAGTCTATTTCTAGAAATGGGAACTATCCAGGAGTTGTAACATGGCTCATTTATTACTCTGGAGAATTCAGCAAAATAAAAATGGGAAATCACTTCAAGAGGATCCTCTAACAGGTAAAAAAAAATATTATTCTGTTTCTTCTGTTGGTGATTCCATTTTACCCTTGTAACTAGAAATGGCAGGAAAAGTCAAGTGAAGAAATAGATGGCTGTGGTATCGTCATATGACTCAGGGTATTCTCTTCATTGTAATTAAAGGCTGAGACACACATCCAATACTATTGATTGATGATGACAAGATTATGATAGAATTTCCTTTTTATATCATGGACATATGGAACAGAATCCTTGTATTCAGCTGCAAATTGTCAAGTTGTGTAATCAGATGGCATTCATATCTGTTTAAATCAACAGAAGAAAATGGGACCTATATCATTTGAAGGTGCATCCTTTCCTGAGCCAAGATAGTCTGTCTAGAATAATTTGAAAAGTAATTATCTCAGTTTTTCCATCATTCATGTAACTGACTTTGAAGATGAAATGAGGATTTGCCTGGTTTGGAATTCTACTAGCCAGATATTGACCAAAACGTATTCTCAATAAGCTTGCTGATTTCTTCTCAAACTTACTTGAAGATCTGGATATTGAGGAGATAAACAATTTGAAGACAATCCTTTTATTTGAATGCCTCTCATTTCTGGAAATAGCCCTTCTCATAGCCCTGGACTGTGGGCAATGCTAGAGTGACGTGAAGAGGCATGAAGAAAATATATGTTATTAATTTAAGAGGCCATTTTGGATCAGTCTTTGAGATGGCAATGGAATATATCATTTTAATCACTATCACAACTCATCAGGACTAAATTGATATTGCATGAATGGCAAATGAAACATATTTTTCCCAACCAACATAGGAAACATATCATGTTTAGTTAATATGAATCTTACTGATATATGAAAATCTACGAATGCTACTCCCAATCTACCTAGTTTGCTTTTTAGTCTTCTTTTCTAATGGGAAAACAATTTCATTTTGTATATGATAAATGAGGATGGAGTCACCTTGAAAGTTGCTTTCTTTGAAGTACAATTCTGAAAATATAAATAACTTCATCACTAATGCAGCTGCTTTTCAGCAATCAATATATATATAAAAGAAACTTTAACACTGTTTCAGACTCAACAATTTCTATAACTATTCTTCAGTAATCCCCATAATAGCCTTTTATTCTTCATTAAAACCAACATTAGAATCCTTACAGTTCATTCTTAGGCATGTTGAAATACTCTACAGTCATTTTCTCTGTTTAATAGCCTATAATTTTGAATTGCCAATATATCAGTTCATCACCAGACTAAAATATATATACTGTAAGAGACATCTAAATACTGAAGGATGTTAAGTATGACTTGGGGGAAAACATTCCCCGCCAGAACTTTTGAGTAATGGATCTTTCATCTTATGCTCAAGGACTTTATTAGGTAAAACACATATTTGCAACTTGCTTCTCGTGATTTGATTCTCAGTGCGTGCTCTTTGCTCATGATTGCAGATTCAAATGATTTCCTGCTTCAATGGATGAGTGGACAAACTGAACACTGCCTCTTATATCACAGCACAACAATGTTACATTGGCAACATTTTCCACCAAAGTCTGATTCATGCTATCAGTGCTGGTCTTTCACTGAAGAGAAGTCAAGTGGGATATAAATGCATGAATAAAACAGCCCACTGCTTCTCAGTATCCAATTTAATTAAAGTTCCGTAAGACTGAGTCCCCAGCACTGAGAGAGAAATGTCTGGATATGGTTTGGACTCTTGAGTTTTACTGGCAACTCATTAACCGCATTAATACTGTTGTCTCCAATCTCATTTCCAGGAAGTTAGTATTCTGGTGACTCTTTCATGAGGTTCGAATTCAGATGTCTTGTTTTTCTTGGCCATGAAAATGCATCCTTTCCTATTTGTCATATTTGTACATAAACCATTCCATTCTGGTCTCCTTTCCAGCACAAATAAATCCTCCGAGTGCAACATTAAACAAAAAAATAAATGAAAATATCCAAGAAATGATGCAAAGTAAATTTAGTTTTACCTTAGCTGTAAGAAAAAGAAAACAGATCAACCTCCATTTCACTACATTTAGAGAAAAGTGTTTCTATTATTCATGTAGAAGAGCCTACCTCCCAAATAAGACAAATTGCAGTAATAATCATGAACAAAAGGTCAGGTGTGAAAAATGCTGCTTGATTAATCTTTGAAGACAAGGCATTATTGCATTGTTATTTATTTACCCCACCGTCATGCTGTTTTTAGCAGAAATTTAAACTATGAAAGAAAATCCAAATGCAATGAAGTTCCATTTTTAAACCCAGATGGTTGAGGATATACTCAACATAAGACCTGGAATAGAATAGAATAGAATAGAATAGAATAGAATAGAATAGAATAGAATAGAATTATTTGTTGGCCAAGTGTGATTGGACACACAAGGAATTTGTATTTGGTGTATATGCTCTCAGTGTACATAAGGAGAATAAAATACATTCATCATGAATAAAAAGATACAACACTTAATGATAGTTAAGGTTACTAATAAGCTATCAAATCATACTAGGAAACAAGTAAAACAATATAAATTGAAAGATACAAGCACATGGTTATAGTAATAAGTGGGAAGAGATAGATACTAGCATTATGCAATACAGTCTTAGTAAATTATTTGACAGTGTTGTTGGGAATTAGTTGTTCAGCAGAGTGATGGCATTCGGGGGTAAACTGTCCTTATCTCTAGTTGTTCTGGTGTGCAGTGCTCTATAGCTTCATTTTGAGGGTAGAAGGTGAAACAATTTATGTCCAGGATGTGAGGGGTCTGTGGATATTTTCACAGCCCTCTTTTTGACTCCTGCAGTGTACAGGTCCTCAATGAAAGCAATTTCCACATTTTTGACAGCCAGGTGCCCCTTTGACCCTACAGCTTTATTTCCTCAAGGAACTGAATCTTTCGTTACCTGGTCAGCAAACACAGAATGGAGGGGTGGGTGGTGGGTGGGAAGAGACCCGGTGTAGCCCTTGCGAAGAGAATCGCTATTTGCACAATTGTTAGCAGCCCCCTTTTTTTTCGTGGAAAAAGAAATAACGGTTGATCTCTGTTCTGCATTGCTTACAGAACGGCTAAAATGTTGTGTGTTGTTCTGGGACGATATTTTAAAAATGGAGTGGAGATGATGGAACATGTGCAGAGGAAAGACATCATGAGAAGAACTGCTGGCTGGGGAATTCTGGGAGTTGAAGTCCACACATGCCTTCGTAAGGCCACACTTGGAATATTGTGTCCGGTTTTGCTCGCTGTGATCTAAAAAAAGATATTGAGACTCTAGAAAGAGTGCAGAAAAGAGGAGCAAAGGTGATTAGGGGACTGGAGGCTCAAACATATGAAGAACGGTTGCAGGAGCTGGGTACGTCTGGTTTAATGAAAAAAAGGACTAGGGGAGACATGATAGCAGTCTTCCAATATTTGAGTGGCTACACAAAGAAGAGGGAGTCAAGCTGTTCTCCAAAGCACCTGAGGGTAGGACAAGAAGCAATGAATGGAAACTAACCAAGGAGAGAAGCAACCTAGAACTAAGGAGAAATTTCCTGACAGTTAGAACAATTAATCAGTGGAACAACCTGTCTCCAGAAGTTATGAATGCTCCAACACTGGAAGTTTTTAAGAAGATGTTGGACAGCATTTGACTGAAATGGTATAGCGTCTCTTGCTTCAACAGGGGGTAGACTAGAAGGCCTCAAAAGTCCCTTCCAACTCTGGTATTCTGTACAGATAGTTCTCGAAAACAGTTCTTCTAGTGACAATTCAAAGTTACAACAACACAGAAAAAAACTGACTTATGATTATTTTCCACACTTCCGATCTTTGTAGCAGCCCCACAACCATGTGTTCAAAACTGAGATGATTGGCACCTGGTTCCTATTTACGACTGTTGCTGAGTCCGTCCCCGCCTTTGGCGACCTTTTGACAAGCAAAATCAATGGATAAGCCAGATTCCCCCCTTAACAACCATGTTGCTAACTTACCGACCGCAGTGGTTCGCTTAGCAACTGTGGCAAGAATGTTCGTAAAATGGAGGCAAAGCTCACGTAACCGACGTCTCACTCAGCAACAGAAATTTTGGGCTCCATCGTGGCTGTAGGTGGAGGATGACCTGTATTCTTACAATGTTATGATTCGACCAAGTCAGGGATGGATTCCACTTAACTTTCCTACCGGTTCTGGTTGCGACAGAAGTGCGGATTTACGCATGCGCGCGCATGCACACTCCCCCATCTCTCCCAGGTATTGCCTCATAAATCACCCTCTGTGTATGCGCAGGAGGCTTTGTGCATGTGCAGAGGGTTATTTTCAAGACAATCGGTTCAGGGGCGTGGCCAGCCAGCCGGTTGGCTACTTCCTGTGCCGTGTGGGCGTGTTGCATGCGCAGTAGAAAACAAATCCAAAAAATTCCCCAAAAAAAGAGAAAGGCCAAAAACAAGATGGTGGGCTTGGCTTCTGCGTAATTTTTTTTCTCTCCAAAAGATGTGGGTTCCTACCTTTTCGGACCGGTTCTACCGAGTAGGTAGTAGGCCGCTGGTGATGTCACGGGACCGGTTCTGCTCCATGGGTGCCACCATCTCTTTTTTTGAATTTTTTTGGGGGGGAATTTATTTTTTGTTGAATTTGTTTCTGTTTTTTTTCTTCTTCTGCACATGGGGTTTTCAGGGTTTTTTCCTACTGTGCATGCGCGTGCCCACGAGGCGCGCCCACGCAACACAGGAGGCAGCGGACCAACGGCGAGGTAAGTTAGAACCCACCCCTGAACCCACCTCTGGACCAAGTCCTGTGGGGGGGGAAAAAAACTGCTCCCCATTTCTGGTTTGCGAAGCTGGGAGATTTCCTGCCCTGAAGGAAAAACAACACACCTATCCAATATTTGCAGGCAGCGCTTGTGAAACCGAGCCCATCTCTAGTGACGCAGAGAACAATGGAGCTCATCGCCCCCACGAAGAAGGAACAAGGGATAATTTACGAGGGGAAACCGAATGATGCTCGGAGCCAGCCAAGCATAGCAGGGGGAGAAGAAGAAAAAAAACAAAGCTGAAAGAATATCTCCATTTTCTGTATGGCTCTGCAACGGCTTTCGATGGTGGTTATTGGTGGGGTTTTTGTCTTTTTTGTTTTTTTAAAGCAGGGCATGATTCTTCGGGCTGTTTTATAATAAGAAAAGGATTCATGTTTTTATTTTCCTGGAGGAAAAGCTGGTGGGTTCAGCCTGGGGTAAGCAGACATTTTATTTTTTTAATTGTTAAGGGGCTGCCACGAAGAAGAGGGAGTCAAGCTATTCTCCAAAGCTCCTGAAGGCAGGACAAGAAGCAATGGGTGGAAACTAATCAAGGAGAGAAGCAACCTAGAACTAAGGAGAAATTTCCTGACAGTGAGGACAATTAATCCGTGGAACTACTTGCCTCCAGAAGTTGTGAATGCTCCAACACTGGAAGTTTTGAAGAAGAAGCAATTTGAAATGGCATAGAGTTTCCTGCCTGAGCAGGGGGTTGGACTACAAGACCTCTAAGGTTCCTTCCAACTCTGTTATTCTGTAATTCTGTTTTTCTGTTCTAGATAGCATTAGAAGGAAGGAGAAGGAGCAATGGATGGAAAGTAACCAAGGAGAGAAGCAACCTGGAAATAAGGAGAAATTTGCTTGCAGTGAGAACAATGAATAAGTGGAACAGTTTGCCTCCAGATGTTGTGGGTGCTCCATCACTGGAGGCTTTTTAGAAGGGGTTGGACAACCATGTGTCTGAAATAACATAGGGTCTCCTGCTTGAGCAAGGGGGTTGGACTAGAAGACCTCCAAGGTCCCTTCCGACTCTGTTATTCTGCATTCCGTTCTTCTGTTAAACATTGAATCAATTCTTGGAACTCCTGACCTCACAACAGGTCATTTTGTAGAAACGGATTTGGCTTTTGACGATACAGATAAGTGTTTGATTTATGAACATTCGTTTAGTGACCATTCAAAGTTACGATAGGTGCAACGTACAACCGGTCCTCACACTTATGGCTGTTGCAGCATCCCTATGGTCATGTGATCATGATTCATGCGCTTGGCAGCGGACACACATTTACGACGGTTGCAGTGGCCCATGGTTACGTGAACACCATTTGCCACCTTCCCCCAACAAATAAGGTCAATGGGAAAGCCGGCAGGATGGCCACAACTCACAGTCATGTGATGTCCCGCTTAACGACCGCTGCAAAATAGCTTGCAAAACCAAATGCGGATTCACTTATGAATGCATTGCTGAACTATGAATTTTCTGGTCTTGATTGCGATTGTAAGTCAAGGATTACCTGTAGATGGACGTCGATCAGGGCTTATTCCACACAATACCTAGATTCTTGAAGCTGTCCCTCATGAACCTGAGATCCTAAGTACCGTTTTTGAATGAGCCTCGGTGGCTCAGTGGTTAGAGTGCGGTACTGCAGGCTACTTCTGCCCACTGCCGGTTGCCTGCAATTTGGCAGATCGAATCTCACCAGGCTCAAGGTTGACTCAGCCTTCCGAGTTTTGTAAAATAATTGTAGGGGGCCATAGGATGACTCTCAGAGGTGGGTTCCTACCGGTTCTATCCTGTTCTATAGAACTGGTAGTAACTTAGCGATGACCTCACGGAGCTGGTCCTGTTGTTGGATCCATGGGCGCCGCCATCTTGGATTTTGCTAGCGACCTTGAGCGAACCGGAAGTAAAAATATCCAGAATGAACCCCTGCAGACTCTGTAAACCACTTAGAAAGGTCTGTAAAGCACTGTAAAGCGGTATATAAGTCTAAGTGCTAAGTGCTGTTGCTAATGGTTGCTTTGCGAATGGTTGTAAACCAAGGATTTCTTTAGGGCAGGACAAAAAATAAGCTGGGTGGTTTGTGCCCCAAAAAAACTATAACATGAACTTTCTCTTTCTACCACCAATTTTTTTTCTCCGAGATTTGGCGAGTTCCTAAATACAGACAGTCCTCGACTTACAACTGTTTTTGCTTCAAAGTTTGAAGTTATAACCGATCAAAGTTACGACCCTGAAAAGAGTGATTTATGACCACTTTGCAAACTTTGCAACATCTTTGTGATCAGGTGATCAAAATTCAGGCCCTTGGCGACTGACCCATAGCTATGACGGTCACAGCGTCCTGGGGTCAAGCAACCCCCTTTTGCGACCTTCGGACAAGCAAAGCCAAAGAACCTGGTTTACTTAACAGCCATGTTCCTAACTTATGAACTTTAGGGATTCGATATAGAATAGATAGAATAATAGAGTTGGAAGGGACCTTGGAGGTCTTCTAGTCCAACCCCCTACCTAGGCAGGAAACCCTTCACCACTTCAGACAAGTGGTTATCCAAAGTCTTCTTAAAAACTTGGAGCATGCACAACGTCTGGAGTTGAATTAATAACCGCAGCGCAAAAGTTCGTAAAACAGAGCGAAACTCATTGAACAAACGTATCACTTAGCAACGCTAAGTTTGGGCTCCCTCGTCTTCGTACGTCAAGGACTACCTGTGTATCACTCTGGCTTTGGACCCAGAACCTCCAGAACAGAGCAGAGATCGACAGAGCAGAGATCGACCCCGAGATGCCTCGCTTGCGGGGTACCACAGGGGTCGGTTTGCTCGCCTCTCCTGTTCAACATCT
>JANHFT010007918.1:390086-402728 GCA_032467955.1 Pseudoxenodon macrops | reverse complement strand
ATGATGATGATGATGATGATGATGATGATGATGATGATGATGATGATGATGATGTAACGTATTGGAGGAGAAGCAGAACATCTTCAAGGAAAAACAAAGTCCAGTTTCCTCTTGAAAAAGCACCTTTGAGATAAGGAAGCAATAGATACACTAAATATATCCAATGATGTTTATGATTGAACAAGGATTTAACATCAGTTATCCTAGGCTAAACTTTACATTTGACTATATTGTTTCTACTGAATTCAGGAACAGAGCTAATGAGAAGTGATGTTTGAAAAGTAATCTCATGGTGATTTTAACCAACATCTGTAACTTTAACAGGTTTGTTTACAGATTGCTGTTAGACCTAGTTTCTTAGAACTTAAAATGAAACTAAATGGTAGTATCTGCTAAGATATGGTGGTTTAAAATATTTTAAATATGTCATGGGCATTTATCCCAACCTTTAAATTTCCAGGCACCAACTAGTAGAAGCTTTTAAAACTGGCAACCCTGTACAGAAAATCTAACTTCTTTGTCTGGACTCCAGTTAAATATTGTCTGCCAAAACTAAATTGGCATCTCCCACATATTTTATTTGAATAGACAGAATAAATAAAACAATAACAGTGACTGTTTATTCAAATGTTTGAAATATGTTGCATATGATTCCTAAATATAAACTTTAAATGATTAGTCTGAAGCATCAACATTCCCAGGGAAATCAGCTGTTCAAGCATTTTGCTGATTTTGATTATTCTCAACATAAAAAGATTCATTCATAGACATCACAGTCACAGAACTATTTGAAATTAGTAACATTTGTAATCTAGCCCTTTGTCCATGACTGAGATGACAAACCTTCAGTTTACTGCTGTACAGCTTCATGATCCCCAAATCCTATTTTTATAGATTCCAGAGCATTCTTACATCATATTGTTAAATCTCAACTGAGAAAATGTTGATTTTCAGGGATATGATTTTTATGCGTGTTTAATCTAAAATTAAAAAGTCTAATTTTTCCACTTAATTACCCCAATCCAAGCCTTTATCTGATGTCATCACATCCTTGGCTATGGGATAAAACATGAAGAGGAGACATTTTTGAAAGAAAAGTGTACCCCGACAAACACTTAAGGGAGCTAGAAAAGACACTGAACAAGAAGTGGCAGGAAAAATACATGTTGTGGCCTGTCAACTGCCAGCCCCTCCAGCAGCCAAATTAGATGAGGAGGAGGCGTAGGAGTCAGGGTCAGCATCAAGGAGCTCTGAAGGGGAAGAAGGAATGGAGCTGTCAGAGAGAGAGAAAGAGGAGAAGCTTGGGCGATCTGTCAGCCCTCAGATGGAGAGTCAACAGCCCCCATATCTGGAGGTGGCTGATGAGGAAGAGGAGGAACAGCTGGGCCCAGTGCGCGATGGAGAGATGCGCAGAAGGCAGAGGAGAGGAGGGCAGTGGAAATTTGTGGGCCAATCCTTGGGACGGAAGAGCCACTGCTGCTAGGGAAGCCCCACTCTAGGCCTGGGGGTAAAAGGCAGGGGGCAAATGAATGTGACAGACAACTATTCATCTCCCTGCTGGACAGACTTGTTGGCCTGCGTTGACAGAGAAACTTTTTGCTGGGGCTGCTGGCGCTCCTAATAAAGGAATCATTGATTTAAATACAGAGAATTTGTCATGTTTGGGGAGCTGGGTCAAAATAATACATTTAACTATTCATTTAATAGGTATTCAATTCACTTGGTTATGGCCTGATTACTTGCTACCAGTATCCCATTACATCTGCCCAACCAATTCAATTGAGTTCAATTGGGTTGGCACAGTCCAGGCTCCTTAAACCATGTCATCACTCAGGACTCTCTCTCCTCTTTGTAGTTGTGCCTTCCCTCTGGAATGAGGCTCCTCCTAAGATCTGGAGGAAGGGGAGGGATACACCCCTTCTGCTGTTGTTTAGAAAAGCTGTGAATACCTGACTCTTCACCCAAGCCATTGGCATGGGAGTGTGAGACCCCTCATTTCATTGCACATGCCATCTTTTATCTTTATTTTTTGTGTTTTATTTTATTATAATTTCTTTGTTATGAGCCATCCAGCATCTTTGAGAGTTGGGCAGCATAGTAGTTTAGTAAATTGTTATTATGTGGCAATGGTATGTAGCAACTGAAAATAATTAATTAGTGATGTTTTGACCATCATTCTCTTCCCTTCCTAGGCATTTGCAGAATGCATCATTTTGCTAGTACAGCTGCTTCCAGTAGTTTCTAATGACACCAGCTGCAAAATTTTATATCCAAGCAATTTTATCAGTTTGGATTGGCCCAATCTGACAGTCTAATCTTCTGTAGTACACATTCTGTGCACAGTATTCCTATGATATTGTGAATTTGGGTGGCCTATAACTGTGATCTAAAAGCAAATAAGCAAATAAATAAATGCATGTATGCATGTATTTTTTGCAAACCCATCTACCCATCTATAGTAAGATGAGTAGCAAGCATTTTGCATGCTCCTACCCTGAAAATGTCATCACATTTTTGTTATCCTTTCAGCCTTCCTAATGAAAACAGGCTATTTCAAGTCAGACTCAGTGAGATTTGGGGAGGGGGGGGAACCTGCAGAAAGAACCTTCTCCTTTACTGATTATTCCTTTATCAGCTGAAAACATAGAAACTAGTATGGCAATAATGATAGAAACAGACAAAAGTAAATGCAACAAAATGAAGCATTAAAATGATATTCTGCCATGATATTTTATATAATGGACTCTCTCTTAATAAACCTACTAAAGCTGGAGAAACAGCAAGCAAATATTTTCCATATATCCGATTCAAAATGCAACTTTGAACCTGAAGTTACAAATTCCCCATCTGACCTCAGACGTTTAACAATGAATCTATATTTATTTATTTGTATGTTTGTATCTGCATTATGCATTATAATATATACATGTATTTGTATTATGGGACTAAGAGCAATTAAAATTCTATCATCCCAGATTATGAATAATTCTAATTTACTTTATTGATTCAGAATTGGAGACCAAATAAAGAATATATAAAACAGCACAGCAATGCATACATAAAAGAAATAGCAAGGCTAGTTAAAGACAGGATGCTAAGTCAACTATAGGTAAACCTCTGCAGACCGTGCCTGGATTCAGTACTTCCTGAAGACATAGCAATGGAGCAGAATTTACCATATTTTTCAGAGTATAAAATGCACCTGAGTATAAGACACATCTTAGTTTTTGGAGAGGAAAATAAGGAAAAATCTGCCTACCAGGTATTCATCTGGCTAGCGTCCTTAGTCTACTCAGCTTCAGCACATTATTTTATCCCCTGGTTAGGACTGGGGGGAAAAACTTCTAAAGCACAGCTGATAGAGAGAAGCAATGAAAAAAGCCTGCAAAGACTTAGGGCTGAAAAAAAGGTTCTTTGGAGGGAGTAGCAATGAAAAAAGGCTGCAAAGATCGCTTCACCCTTCACTCGCCTCGTTAGGTCTGAAAAAAAAGCTTTGAAAAAGCTACATTTGGAGTGTAAGATGCACTCAAATTATCAGCCTCTTTTAGCGGGGGGCGGGGAGTGTGTCTTATACTCCGAAAAATACGGTATTTCATTTTATTTTTAGCTTTATCCTTTTTTAAAAAAAAATCATAAATGTTCCTCAGTTGACCAAGTACATTTTAGCGGAGATCAGGCAGTTAATCACTGCAGTTATTTTCCTCTGGGGAAAATCAGCATAATAAACACTATTGACTCTGCTAATAAAGAAGAATGAGAAGAGTGGAATTATATGGTGTGGAATCACTCTTCCCTTTCTTCACACCAATTGAGTCTAAACCCCATCCTTGCTTCTCTTTCTTTGCCTGTGTATCCCGTCAATATCAGTCAATCAGAATAGAGCTGGAAGGGACCTTGGAGGTCTTCTAGTCCAACCCCCCTTCACGCTCAAGCCATGTTTACAACATGTTACAACACACGTTACATTACAGCATTTGATTCTTGCTCTCTAAAATTAAAACATCCCTACGCGGTAGCTCAGTGACTAAGATGCTGAGCTTGTCCATCAGAAAGGTCGGTGGTTCAAATCCCTAGCGCCACATAATGGAGTGAGCTCCCGTTACTTGTCCCAGCTTCTGCCAACCTAGCACTTCGAAAGCACGTAAACAATGCAAGTAGAAAAATAGGCACCACCTTCGGTGGGAAGGTAACAGCATTCCATGCACCTTTGGCGTTTAGTCATGCTGGCCACGTGACCACGGAGACGTCTTCGGACAGCGCTGGCTCTTTGGCTTTGAAATGGAGATGAGCACCGCCCCCTAGAGTCAGGAACGACTAGCATGCATGTACAGGGGAACCTTTACCTTTTTATGGAACCATAAGGATGGAAAACGTATAGATCTCTTAGGAGTTCCAGCACTCCAGGCAAGGATGAAAGATGCTTAGAGATTTAGGTAATCAATATCCTGAGTCTAATTTGAAAGTAATATTTAATAAAGTAATAAAATAAGAACGTCATAGTAACATTTCATCAGTTTTCTGACACCACATTAGATTCTCTTCCTGCCGTCTCATGAAGAATGTAATTGCAAATATATAAGATCTAAGAGATATTTTTTTAAAATTGCGTGGATGCATTATATTATCAGCGACTGGTTTGATAAATTCTCCTACTGCTGCCTGATTGAAAGAAACCACCCATTGCTTAAAATTATATATGGAACTGTGCAAATTGTAAGCTTTATTGCACATGTCCGTTCTTGTGTTTGGCTGCTATGTATCTTTACTCAGCTGAGTATTTCAGATATCTAAAGGCACCCATTGCCATCATTTTTAAAGGAGTACATTTTGCATGAAAAATGGCTTTCCTAGATTTTTCATTTTTTAAAGTAGAAAATTCTTTAAATGTTCCTTTGGCTTGCGAACGATAAAGTCACGTACTTTTTATACTTTTTATTCTCAGTTTTAAAAATCTAACCTGGATTCTAATAACATTTTAAAAAATACAGTAGAAAAACAATAGACAATGTAGATATAATTTTGTTACAAAAGGTGATATTTGAACAGGCATGCTGACCAGCATATTTTGGGGGGGCAAAAGCAAAATTAGCTGTATTCAGAGGTGGGTTCTGAATCTTCTTACTGCTGGTTTGCTCAGGGTTGTAGCTCAAGCGTGTGTGCACGGCTATCAAAAAATAGCTTCTGCGCATGCGCAGAAGCAAAATCCAAAATGGCGGCACCCATGGAGACACTGAAGGAACCGGCTCCGTGACATCATCACGGAGTTACTACCTACTCTAGCTATAGAACCGGGTAGAACTGGTATGAACCCACCTCTGGCTGTATTGGTCTGCAAGAAAAAAAAAACCCATCATCTATAGTAGAACAATGATTAAGTTGAAAATCCCTAAGGATTGAGGCAGCTGTAAAATTTAACGAAGAAAACAAAGGAGTTACTAAGTTACAGTGTTTCATTCTTGTGTTCTTTTGAATAATAATTCTTCGTTAGGGAATACTCTTAAAAATAGCAGGTAGTTTAAAAATAAATGTAAACTTTAACGTAACCCTATTTGTGATTTTTTTATCTATTTTATTTGTTAGCTCTATATACCATCTTTGCTTGGGGAGTTCAAGGCGGCATTTCCCTCCTCTTTGTTTCCCACAAGTACAACCTAGTAGGGTAGGTTGCAGAGTTGGGTTGCTGCCGGTTCGGTTCCATAGAACCGTTAGCAGAGATTTGCCTCCACTCGCCAAACCGGCAGCGATGGCTAGCTGGCCACACCCCTGAACCGGTTCTCTGGGAGGAAATTGGTCCTCCTAGTGGAAATTGACTCACAAATACCCCTATGTGCATGCACAGAGGGTTATTTTTAAGGCAGTACCCGGATGCGTTGGCGGCACGCGCTTGAGCAAAACGTGCACTTCCATCGTGACCCGAACCGGTAGGAAAGGTAAGTAGAACCCACCCCTGGTAGGTTGGGCTAAGAGCAAATAGCAAATCTCAGTACAGGTAATCCTTTAGTTATGATCACAATTGAGCCCGAAATTTATGTTGCTAAGTAAATGATTTCTTAAGTGAGTTTGTCCCCATTTTTCTTGCCACATTTGTTAAGCGAATCACTGCGGTTGTTAAATTAGTAACACTGTTGTTAAGTGAATCTGGCTTTCCCATTGACTTGGCTTGTCCGAAGGTCACAAGAAGAGATCACATGATTCCCGGACACTGCAACCGTCATAAATGTGAGTCAGTTGTCAATCATCCGAATGTAAATCATGTGACCATGGGGATGCTGCAACGGCCATAAGTGTGAAATTATGAGGTAGGTAAAATGAGGACCCAGATTGTTGGGGGCAATAGGCTGACTTTGTAAACCGCTTAGAGAGGGCTGTAAAAGCACGGTGAAGCGGTCTATAAGTCTAAGTGCTATTGCTAATGGCTGCCAAAAGAAGCAAAAAATAAGCAGGTGTTTGTTTGCTCACTTTTTCATATGGAAGTCAAAGTTTAGGTATGTCAGGAGAAGTGTGATAAGTTGAATGTGGAAGGAACTTAAGAAGGGTGCATGGAAAACAAGAGACAAGGGCAAGAATGAATATGTGTTGAATAAACATCTGTGGCGATTATCAATCATCCAGGTCATGGTTTCCTCAAAGGTGTTTTTCAAAAGGCAACTGGACTTTCCTTGTTTCCCCCCCCCTTGAAAATGTTTCACTTCTCATTCATGAAGCTTCTTCAGTTCTGACTGAATAAAGGGGGGCGGGAGAATGAAAGGATGCACATTCTTTGCAGTCATCTGATGGTTTAGCACTCTGAAGTTTGATCTGAGCTCTCTGAGAGACAGGAAATAGATAGTGTAGTATCCTATCTCCCTATCATTCACGCCACCTATCTCTTGACTACAACTAAGAAATCCAGTTGCCTGTTGAAAACTCAGCTTTGGGATGAGTATTAAATTACCGAGAAGTGGACAGAAAGAGATTCACCAGTACGAAAGAAATCTGTTAAAGTGGTTTGGTCATATAGGCAGAACCAATGAAGGTTGAATACAAACAAATGCATGAAAGAAGAGTGGATGGCTTGAGGGGAAAAGAAAGGCTGAGAAAGTTGTAGCTAAAATTTCTGAAAAGACAAGTAAGATATGTAAAGAAGAACACAACACATGGATAAGGGGGGGAAAGCTATAACCATTGGCAAGAATATGGAGAGGAACAGTGAATGGTGAAGAGGATAAACTAGATTGTGCTGCTCTTTTACTCCTTTTCTGCAGTCTGCCAACTATTCCTTACTCTAAAAGGGAATAGTGTGATGGACATATACCATGTTTCCCCAAAAATAAGACAGGGTCTTATTTTCTTTTGACCCTAAAATAAGCGCTTGGCATTATTTTCGGGGAGATCTTATTATTTTTAAGGTGCAGGAGGAGGCGAGCATGGTCACCTCATGGCTGCTGCTGTGTTTTGGGCAGGGCTTATTTTCGGGGATGGCTTATTTTAGCACATGTGCTCCAAAGCCTGATTGAGCTTATTATCCGGGGAGGGCTTATTTCCAGGGAAACAGGGTATGTATGTAATTGGATTAATAAATAAGCAATATTAAGTTGCTAGCGAGTGGCAAATAACTAAAGGATGTCTTTCGTATTATGAACTGTCCAGTTAAGATTGGAAGAGCAAGCCCTCCTGAAGATATGCTTGGTGGCTTTGCTCTTGACACTTTTGCCTGACACATAGCAAAAGGACTTCCCTTGCATTGCTCTCATGTGATGGAAAGCACTACTGTATGAGTTGTGTTTGGTCCCGCTTCTTTCGCATTTAGAAATCATTTACATGTAGCATTTGTCGTAAGCTAGATGTGATTGAGTGCTGGTCTACTGTTGATAGCATTGATCTACTGATTTTTCTAATGCAATACAACAACCAGAATGCTAGAAGATTACGAAGTAAGCACGTATGTTTGCCCTTAGGTGTATCATACCGTTTTCCTTTTTTTTTTTTTAAATTAAGAAATTAAGTAGGAGGGACATTTCAACATTGTGTTGCCATCAAATTGGAATCTAACATTCTGGGAGATTTGCAGCTAGGATCTGATTGTGCCCAGGTAGACAACAAATCAGATGAGCCAGAGAGAAAAACACATGATTGTCAAAAGGCTGAAGGTTGAAGGCTGGTACCCAATTAAACAGTGGTCAGTGGCAATACCAGGGATGAGGTTGGAGACAGGCTGTAATGGCTGCATTATCTGAAAGAGCTTTCTGGAGGGTCAGCATTGAGTGTGGAGTTGCATTGTTGTTGCCAGTGCGCCTATTGGCTGTTTGGCAGTTGGTGCCATGTCAAAGGTAGAACAGAGTAGGCTGGTGTTGGTGTGGTTGAGCCACACAGCCCCTATCCTGCAGGTACTGCTTGCTCTCTGATCCACACCGAGTGGGCCATTACCAGTAGTCAAAGCAAAACATGATCAGAAGGCAGCTGATGGTGAAATACTGGATTGGGTGGAGGAAATATTTTGAGGCCAGTGCAATAGCCTGGGTGCAGAGAGGCGGGCACATTTCTTTTCATTCTCTGGCTCTCTGGTGGGCTTCCCCTCCAAGCAGGCTGACCTGCTGCCTTATGCATGCAATCGATGTCTGTGTATAATGTAACCTTTTCCTAAAGCGCTACCGCTAATGCCTTCTTGTTAACCCAGGATTGCTCAGCTTCTGCAGTGGTATGTCTAGTCTTAAAAGCGACCCTTCTTTTTCCAGAAGAACCGACTCCTTCACATAAAATCATCAGCCCACCCACTGGAGTTACTTACCCTCATGATGATGTCTCGGATTATGGCCTCAAGCCGTACCCCTTCGCTCTGTCTAGCCTTTCGGCAGATCACATGGGCAGATATGGACAGCCAGATAGCATAGGGTCAAAATGCTACTTGGACCCTCTCAAGGCTGCAGGTCCCCCTACTTTGAGCCCTAGGATTGAGATAACACCATCTTATGAACTGATTCACTCAGGGGGGCCCTTCAGCAGCAGAGACGCAGATCTATTGGTAGAGCATCAGTCCAGCTCAGCTACCGCTAGCCCAAGGTTTACCCTGCCGGTCCCTGGCTTTGAGAGCTACCGAGAACCGCTGTGCCTGAGCCCTCCTAGCAGTGGCTCCTCTGCAAGCTTCATTTCAGAGACAAATTTCTCTCCTTATACTTCACCATGCGTTTCACCAAATAATGGCCCTAGTGATGACCTGTGTCCACAGTTTCAAAACACCCATGCTCATTATTCCCCTAGAACCTCGCCAATAATGTCCCCACAAGCAACTGTCGTGGAGGATACCTGCTTGGGGCCACGTTCACCATCACCACGTCCCAACTCAAGGTCGTCATCGCCAGGGGCCAAACGGAGGTACTCTTGCACTGAGCTCTACGGGAGTCAGCACCCACACTCTTCTCCACGGCAATCGAGGACCCCTTCTCCACAAGCCTCTCCCCACATCTCCCTGAGAGAAGACGGAGCGACAGTCACTTACACCCAGTTGTCCACCTCATCTAGTCTCATGGATGCCATGAACAATCTCACCACTGATCCTTCCTGCGGAGTTCCCACAAAAATATGGAGGACCACTCCGGATCCTTCGCCATTGGTTTCCCACAAAGCCAGTATGCCATGCCATGTGCTTCAGCCCATCGAATACATTGGATCCTGTGAGCAGGAGAATCGAAGGAACCCACCGCCAGATTCAATCCTTTTAGTGCCGCCATCTTGGCCGAAGCAGCTGATGCCTGCAATACCAATCTGCAGGTAAGTAACAAGTCTTGCACATTATTTATGAGCCGTGGTGGCGCAGTGGTTAGAGTGTAGTACTGCAGGCTACTTCTGCTGACTGCCAGCTGCCTTCAATTTGGCAGTTCAAATCTCACCAGGCTCAAGGTTGATTCAGACTTCCATCCTTCTGAGGTGGGTAAAATGAGGACCCAGATTGTTGGGGGCAAAAGGCTGAGTCTGTAAACCACTTAAAGAGGGTTTGGGTCAATCTGTTCATTATCATTGATCCTCCTTGAATTAAGTGCCACTGGTTCTTATTGGGCTCCTAGTTAGTGATAGTTGGTAAATTGTGAAGCAAAGAATCCACCCACCGATGTGAATTAAGCAAAGGTATTTTTTAATTATTCTCCATCTCCTGCCAATCAGTGGTCAATCCAGCCCTCTTGTATTTTGAAAAAGAAACATGATTACTAATTGTCTGAGTCGTTATCGTCCAGCCTGTTCTTGTTATCTATATGTTGAACTAAATTTCTTTTCTTTCCTAACTTAAATCCAAACTTTCTTCTCCCCAGCATTCCTGTTCAGTCTCTTCCACCTCTTGAGTGGCCTCTTTCCAGCCATTCGGGCTCCTACGAATTACAGATTGAGATGCAACCCAAACCCCACCATCGTGCTCATTACGAGACGGAAGGGAGCCGAGGGGCAGTCAAAGCACCAACAGGGGGACATCCTGTGATCCAGGTACGTTGTGTTTTTTGTGGGGCATTTTACAGTGCTGTGGGGTATTTGGATCCCAAAAAGACATCCAAGCATCAGTACAATTCTTCCTGTCTTATCAGCTACTCCTTAAGGAAGCTGTGCCTTTTCCTGGCTTTATAAAGTAGTTATACATCCCCAGTCTAATGAAGAGAAAGACTAGGGATGACATGATAGCAGTCTTCCAGGGCTTGAGAGGCTGCCATAGAGAAGAAGGGGTCAGCCCAGGGGTGAAATCCAGCAGGTTCTGACAGGTTCTGGAGAACCAGTAGTGGAAACTTTGGGTAGTTCAGAGAACTGGCAAATACCACCTCTGGCTGGTCCCTGAGTGGGGTGGGAATGGGGATTTTGCAATAGCCTTCTCCCAGGAGAGGAGAGGGAATGGAGATTTTGCAGTATCCTTCCCCTGCCACACCCACCAAGCCACGCCCACAGAACCTGTAATAAACATTTTTGGATTTCACCACTAGGTCAGCCTATTCTCCAAAGCACCTGATGGCAAGGTAAGAAGTAATGGGTGGAAAGTTCTTTAAAGATGGCTCCAACCTAGAATTAAGGAGAAATGTGAGAACAAATAATCAGAGGAATGGCTTGCCTACAGAAGTTGTGAATGGTCCATCACTGGAGACTTTGAAGAATAGACTGGACAGCCATTTGTCGGGAATGATATAGGGTCTCCTGCCTGACCAGGGAGGTTGGACTAGAAGACCTCCAAAGTTCCTTCCAACCCCTATTATTCTATATTCTATGTTTGTTTGAGTTAGGAGGCAACGTGGAGACACTCCTACATCTGTCTCTTTAACCTCTCCTTAACTCTAAAGCATATTTTATCTCAGCCCCTGGGCTTTCAGTAGGAGATGCCAGATATAAGCCAAGTTTTTTCAAATCTCATTTGATGGGTAGATCAAATGATGCCATGCCAGTTCCAACACCCTTGATTATTTTGCATCCAAATGGCTATTTTAGAACATCCATGTCTCTTGATAATTATACATAGCTTAATCATAGTGTTTTTCAAACTTTGCGACTTCAAGATATGTGGACTTCAACTCCCATGGTGGCTGAGGAATTCTGGGAGTTGAAGTCCTTGCATCTTAAAGTTAAATATGTTTATCCTCTATGTATTATTTTGTCATAAACAATTCAAGGTGGCAAACATACTTAATATTCTTTCCTCTTCCTATTTTCACCACCACCCTGTGAGATGGGTTGGACTGAAAGACTCTTCCAAGTAGAGGTGGGTTCTTACCGGTTCTTACCGGTTCTATAGAACCGGTAGTAACTCCGTGGTGACATCACAGAGCTGGTTCCATCGGTGCTCAATTGGTGCCGCCATCTTGGATTTTGCTTCTGCACATGCACAGAAGCTAATTTTTGCTTCTGCGCATGCAAGCTAATTTTTGCTTCTGCGCATAAACTAGTTTTTTACTGATGCGCGCATGCGCAGTGTGACCCTGAGCGAACCAGCAGCAAACATATTTACAACCCACCCCTGCTCCCCAGGCTTCCCATCTGGCTTTCATGCCTAAGATAGAACTAGGACTCACAATCTCCTGGTTTCTAGCCTGGTGCCTTAACCACTAGACCAGTGGCCCCAAACCTTTTGGTTACAAAGGACCGGTTCCATGGGAGAGAGGTTTTTCATGGACCAGAAGGGGCATGGTTTCATGTGCTGCCTGCATCCTGCTGATGGGGCTTTACTTGTTTGTACAGCCCGGTTTCTGGCATGTCAGGGCCCGGTGCTGGCCCATGGCCCGGGAATTGAGAATCCCTACACTAGACCAGGGGTCAGCAACCTGCGGCTCTGGAGCCACAAGTGGCTCTTTCATCCCTCTGCTGCGGCTCCCTGTCTCCAGTTGGCACCACAATTTTCAGAGGAGCTTCCGGTTTGGGGGGGGAGCAGGGCGTGCCAGGAGAGACTCTATGGCCAGGGATGGGTTTTCAGGTCAGCTCCACAATTGATAGGGCTTTTGGTTAGGACTGGTAGAGGAAAAAGGATGCCGTGCTAGGAGGAGGCTCTATGGTGGGGGAACCAGACTTCCAGTCAGCTCCAGAATTGAATGGGGGGCTTCCGGTTAGGTTGTGGCTCTTTGAATGTTTAAGGTTGCCCATCCCACACTAGAACTAAACTAGCTCTCCAAAAATATTGCCAAGGTTGAAAAACACTGCTCTATC
>JANHFT010007918.1:348678-361430 GCA_032467955.1 Pseudoxenodon macrops | reverse complement strand
CAAATCCCAGAATTTCTAGGAGTTGAAGTCCACAAGTCTTAAAGTTGCCAAGGTTGGAGGCCCCTGAACTAGATAACCAATGACAAATTTTGAAATCTAAGTTTGGAACAGATATCTCTGCTTACCTTAGTAAATTCTTTGTCAGCAGTCAGAGAGGCTTCTGCATCTTTTAGGGCATTTCCTGTATCTCCAAGTCTCAAGTAGCATTTTGAACGGGCAACAAGGCAGTTCCTGTCACCAGGTTGAAGCTGTAACGCCTAACCCATAAAAATAATTGTTTTCAATCTCCTTCATATTATCACTGCTACAAGCTGAGCATTTCATACCCATTATTTCTCTGGTGAAATTGGGGATATATTTTTCTTATGCGTAAATTGTATTATATAATTTATAAGCTGCACTCTGTTGTTATATATTGCTAAACTCTGGATGTTGTGATTATGTTCTCTGCAGCATCCATACTCTCTGTCTTAAGTATCATATTCTTGATGTGAGTGCCACAAAAAATACTTCTCTCCAACTTTTTCTTCTTCCATCCTTTTCCTCCATTTGTGTTTACAGACAGAAGCTCTAATAATAAAGGAAACATAATAGTGCTGCAACATGCATATTAACTGATGAGAAAGTTTCATCTCAAAGATAGGAGGTAGCACAGAGCCAAATAGAAAATAAACAGTAAATCTGTTTTGTTGCTATTAATTGTTACCAGCTTTGAAAACCTGTAGGACCCTGGGGATTGAACAACCTCTCTACACTGCCTCCTCTATTTGGAGAGCATATCTAAACAGCAAATATGTGGACAATCATTAGAATGCAGGCAGAAAATTCTAACTTTTTGCTGCACCTCGTAATTACTGGAGCTTAGAAGTATTAGCCTGACCCATTACCTCCTTCCAGCTACAATGCCCCCCACCGCTGTGGCATTCCCCAGTCAATTCTCACTGCACAGAACTTCACCCATCACATCTGGGGACCTGATCTGGCTACCCGGGTGGACCAGACACAAGTCCCCAGTTTGCCCTGCAACTCCTCGGATAACCTGAGGCCTGCCTCTGTGCAGCTTTGCTTTCGGGAGGAGATCAAGCAAGGCTCTTGCAGTGCCCTTTGTGGGATTCCCGCTCCAGTATTAAAACCCTTCCCAGGTCTCGACTCTCTGATGCCTTCCTGCCTGCCTGCTTAGGAGGCAGGCTCATTTCTCCCCGTCCATCTGGCGACTTCTCCGAATATCCACACGGAGATTGCTCACGTAAGTGTAGTAGGACAGAGCTTTGCTGAGCTCCCCGCGCCGGCTAAGCATGGTTCCTTCAGCCAAGAGGCTGGGGAAAGTCCCACGCAAAACTTCCCCCTCGTTGTCCCCCATCTTGGAAGAAGGCAAAGCCGAGAAGGACGCGACGAAGTTGCTTCGCAACTTGCAGCCTAGCAACTGCAATACTTCCGGTAATCAGACGGGAAGCCGGATGGATCAAAGGGTTTTAAAACTTTGGAAGAAGCCGTCCAGTAGCTTGGGAACCTATATGACAATTAGGATTGTCATACAAAATTCCGGACGATCAGTCCATGGCTTGTTTATATAAAAAATTTTGCACTCCCGATATAGTAATCATATTTTATATGGCTTCCCTTTTGCAGAACTATTAATCTAAGCTAAACTGACTGCCCAGTTTTGTTTGTTCTTTGGCTGTCACTGATCCCTTTCTTCTATTAAAAATCACATCTTTGAGCAGAGACTCTATTTAAGGATCTCTTCATAATTTAGCAAATGTAAAAAGTAAAGTCTCCTTACATTGACACATCCTCCTGGTACCAGACATCTGGTAACACAACATCTGCAAACAAATAACCAAGTTCAGGGAGCACCAAGCACACCACAATTTTTCTATTTTCAGATGGAGAGATATACAAAGTGGTCTCATCATAACAGGTTCAGTAGAAATTCTTTTAAAGCATACTAGACAAATAATAGAGGCAGATAATAGAAGCTCCACAAGAGCGAGGCGCTGGAGAATCAGCCCCAGCTACTTCTCCATCCCCTGCCAACGCCCTTACCTTGTCAGGCCAGGGGAGGGCAAAGGGTGGGGCAGCCAGTGATGGGACAGGGAGCCGCAGCAGAGGGTCCAAAGAGCCACATGAAGCTCTGGAGCTGCGGGTTGCCGACCCCTGACCTAGGGAAAATATAAAAGGTAAAGGTTCCCCTTGCACATATGTGCTAGTCATTCCTAACTCTAGGGGGCGGTGCTCATTTCCATTTCAAAGCCGAAGAGCCAGCGCTGTCTTCATGGTCATGTGACCGGCATGACTAAACGCTGTTACCTTCCCACCAAGGGTGGTCCCTATTTTTCTACTTGCATTTTTATATGCTTTTGAATTGCTAGGTTGGCAGAAGCTGGGACAGGTAGTGGGAGTTCACTCCATTACGTGGCGTTGGGGTTCAAACCGCCAAACTACCAACCAGCTCAGCATCTTAGCCACCGAGCCACCGCATTCTAGAGTATATAGATATACTATATAAAAAGTATATAGCATATTAAAATAACACAGGCATATTCAACTTTGCTTAAAAACTTTATGCATTCTATGATGTTCCCAGGCATGTTATATACAATGTCAGCTTTTCACACATTGCTAGTAACATACACACTACTTCAAGACATCTTTCAAGGTGCAAAGTGGGTAGCATAAAAACAAATAATTTAGATTCTAGAGCTGCTTTTGCAGTTCTGGCTAGAGAGAAACATTGCAACTTTGAGAAACAGAAAAATAGAGCAAGTAGGTGGTAATTGCATGTTACTGTGTTGCAAACAAATTTCACCTGAGCAATGTAATGTATGTTCAAATATCAAGTTTGCCTACAGCTTAGTCATTAAAGTAAGCTTTTGGAAATTGTAGTTAAGGATGTAATTATTCTAATGGCATGTATCAACTACTAATATTAATGGGTATGTGGTTCAAATATGTGCATACATATTGTTAGAATTGGATGTTTTCGGAAATATTTATTTTATTATAGTCCCAAATAAAAAATAAATATACATTTCTTCTACTAGTATACCAAATAACTTTCACATATTAGATAACATTACAGTATCTAATTAGGTAATTAAATGCCTGAAGCAAGCAACCAAACTCAGAGAGCAACAAGAACACATGTTCCTAGGAAGGGGGAAAAACTAAAGTAAATCATGATAATTTTCTTCTTACAAACTTCCAAGAGGTACCCAGTTGACCACTATGCACTACAGAACATTGAATTAAATGGATCTTGGTTTGGACTAGCAATGCTTTTCATATATATAGTGCTGTTTATCTAAGCTGCATTCCTAACCAAGCAGTGAACCCTTAGTCTTCCCTTTCAATAACCATACATAGGATTCTATTGTATTATGGTTAGTTAGCATAGCATGCAAGTAATTATATAGCACCCCCCTGCCCTCTGAAATAGGTTTCTACTCTCCTTAAGACCTGGTTTTGTTTCCACGCCTGGAGTTACTGTATCTGCAGAAGCTCTGTTGTGTTTTTTATTATTATACCCAGACCAGAACACAACCATATATTTTGCTGTCATGTTTTAAATCATTATAATTGTGCATTTTGATGGTGGAAGCTGCCCAGGGCCTTGGAGTGGGCAACCATGATAAATATTAATAACAATAATATACTCAGGGCTACCACTGATATTAAGTGAAAAGCAAGAGGTGTCCAAGAAGTCCTACATTTGCTTTTTAAATGTCTTCTGTGTGCTTGGTTTTGGCATTGCCTCACTTTCTTTTTAAAACTAGTTATTATGATAGGGGTAGGAGTGATTTTTAAATCTGAAACAATTAACTAAATTAAATTTGATGAAATATTTGTGCTACCTCTCTTTTGAAATACTCTTATGACACTTCCTTGTTCCTGCCCACTGGTTTTTCACTGCCTAATTTACTTTTTTTTATTGTTTATTTATTATTTTATGATGAGCATTCAAGTATCCTTGTATATGGCTGTGCTTGCAGACCTGTTGTAAAATGTGGACAAAGGAAATTCTAAATGAAAAGGATAGTGAGGAAACTTTTCTGTCAAACAACACCCTGCCTTCCCTGCCTTCCTCCACTGTTATCTAATTCTCATTTGGCCTCTTTTGAAAGGTCACTCTGGCATGTGTGACTGCACACCCTTCCACAACTTCTCCTATGCAATAGCAACATGATGCAATAGCTTACCTAAGTCAAGCCACCATTAAGCCATCCTGTTGTAATTCACTTTCCTTGAACTTCACTGTACCATGAACCCTCTCTCTATTATATTCCTTTCACCAGTCTAAATGGAAAGCTCAGTCTCTTCCTTCCCCTTTCTTTTTCAATCTCTCCAAATTTATTTTTCTTTCTGATTCTGTTGCCTAATATTGTTTGATCCAAGTTCTGAAAAAGTCAGTCTAGTATTTATTTTTTATTTATTTTTTATTTATTTTGTTAAGCATATAGAGGATTACAGAAATACATAAAATGTATAAACATGGTTATGAATACATGAGATGGTTATGAATACATGGGGACATTAGGACAGACACAGTAGGCACATTGGTGCGCTTATGCACGCCCCTTACAGACCTCTTAGGAATGGGGTGAGGTCAACAGTCTAAGGTTAAAATTTTGGGGGTTTGAGAATGAAACCACAGAGTCAGGTAGTGCATTCCAGGCATTGACCACTCTGTTGCTGAAGTCATATTTTCTGAAATCAAGTTTGGAGTGGTTTGCATTAAGTTTGTATCTATTGTGTGATCATATGTTGTTGAGGTTGTTGCAGTTGGAGCTGAAGTAGTCATTGACAGGAAGGACACTAGCAGATCATTTTATGTGCTACACTTAGGTCACACAGAAGGTGGCGTAGTTCCAAGTTGTCTAAATCCAAAATTTCAAGTCTGGTGGCATAAGGTATTCTGTTGCGAGCAAAGGAGTGGAGAACTCTTCTTGTGAAATATCTCTGGAAATTCTCAATTGTATTAATGTCCGATATGTAGTGCAATTTCCAGACAGAGGAGCTGTATTCGAGAATTGGTCTAGCAAATGTTTTGTATGCTCCAATTAAAAGTACAATATTACCAGAGAAGATTTCTATTAACTGCATTCCTGTACAGTGTGTATTGTATAATTGTACTGCACAATTATGGTCAACAAGCCAGTTAGGTAAATATGCCAAATGACCACAAAAAGGGGATCTAGCAGGGGTGGCTTAAATGTACTAATTAGCAGGATGCCTTTATGGTAGTCAGAGCTATTAACTAAGCCAGATTTCCTCATCCAATCCATTAACTTTTATATTTCTAAGTAGTAATTAATTTCCTAAAAGTGATCTACATTTGTTAAAACCATGAACATACTTCACATTTGAAGAATCAACAGCCATAGTAGTCTTCTAATAGCAATAATTAAGGGTTATTCCCACCGGTTTCCATGTCTCTCCACTAACAGCATCAATGGACATTAAGAGTCAACCCCTTTACTCCATGTTGAGATTTAATTTTATATCTTTAGTAGAAATCAAAGAAAAATCAAATGCTAATTGCAAGGTCCCTTGTTCCCAGAAGGAATGAAACAAACCTGTGGGATCAGGGATAATGTTAGCTGTGACCTATTATTTTTAAGAATTGTATAACAAACTAGCTCAATCTTAATTATGTCCCCTATTCCCAAAAGGTGTAAAACAAGCTTTTGGGGCCTGACCTAATATTAGTTGTAGCTACTAGCTAAGCCCTAGTTCCTTATTCCAAAACAGTAACTTTTGACTTGCTTAAAATCAATGTTCACTTGTCAAGATTCATTATCATACTTCCCAAAAAACCCTTAAATGAGTGTATTAGCAACCAAGGGCCAATCTATTTATTCAGGGCTCATTTAATACCTGCCATGGGTTCTTTGTAGATTCTGTTCTATTTTTAATTTTTAAAAAACGTACAGCTGCAGTGAACCTCTAAAGACAGACAATCAAAATAGCATGGATGATGAAAGTGCATTTCCAAGTGATTTGGAAAGAAAACCATAATACTAGAAGCCAAGATATGAATAACAGAACAAGGTCCAGGACACACACCTGTTAAATTAAGAAACAAACTTGCATAATGAAGAATTGCAAGACTGCCCTGCGCCTTCATCCTAGTTATTTCTTTTTAGAGCCAGCTGCTGCATCCAACCTACTATGTATGGACATTTTAGCTTTCTATAGATTTAGGGTCAGGCGGCCTAGAAGACAGCGCTTTTACTTCAAGAGCATCAAGCCTCAGTCAGATATTTTTCCCACGACTTTTTTCAGCAACAGTGGTCCCATCTCTACCAAGCCATTTCTCCAAGGGAAAGAACAGACTTCTCATTTGCACATTGTTGTCAAAATTGCATTTTCACAGTTTTCCAGAAACTTTCAGACAACAATGACCCCAGCTTCTTCCAAGCCTCCCCAAAAGTAGTTGAAACAAGACAAGTATTTGCATGCAAAACCACAAATAGATTAACATTCCTCCTTTCTTACCCCCCCCCCTATACACAATTTTTTCCCCAGCTACTCTTTCAGACAAGAATGGTGGTACCATCTGAAAGGTATCCCGAAATGAGAGGGTTGCCCAAATACAGATAAAATTAAGATGAAGATGCTTGAATTGTATTCTAGTGTACTCAAATGTGGTCTTGGTGGTGAATAATTTAAGATTAAAGTCAGAACGATCACCACCTCTTCTAGAAGCATCGTAACCCATACAACATCTATAATTTACAATAAAAACTCAAACCACTAGATAGTAGTTTTCTGAGTCCTTTTGCTATCTTCGGGTAGTATGAATTCAGACTTTTTCTATCTAGATACGGTAGCCTAAAACCTGTGTTCAACAGCCATATATTTAAGTTTACCAATTGCTGGAAGTAAGCCACATACAGTAGAAAAGCTATTTTATCCTAGTTCAGTGTTTTGCAACTTGGCCACTTTAAAATGTGCGGAGTTCAGTTTCCAGAATATCCCAATCTCACATCTTAAAGTTGACAAGTCTGAAAAACTTTGCCCTAAGCTATCAGAAATTTCAGCCTGTACCCTTTCTGACACCTAGAATAATTTATTAGATAGTCAGTATATAATCCACTCCGGTGCCCTTTTGACTATTCTTCTTCTGTATCCCTTTATTTCCCAGCTTCAAATTGCTAAATTTGATTTGTCTTTAAGTTTGGGTTTTGCTGTGATTATTTTTAAGATTTTCTGTTCTGACCTCATAAGCCTAGATCTATAACTACTAGTTCATTATCTATTTGTCAGAAGAAGATTATTTTTGGTGAGTCATGAAACAAGCAATTGACTTTTTACATTTCTGTGCTCTTTGATGAAAGGCAACAATTTTATGGTGGAAGAGTTTTTAAAAATGTAATTTTACTACATGTATAGGCATATAATTGTAGTAATTATTTTATCTATATAACCCAAAGTAATTCCAAATGGCTTTTGAGTTGAAAAGAAATGTCTTGCTAGTGTTAATTGTTGCAGTCAGAATGAACAAAATTCACAATAAATAAATAATATCAAGGAGCATCCAGGGTGAAAAGAGTCCCATCAGCTATTCTCAGAACAAAAGAATAAAAAGATTAAAGCTTTTAGAAATCCTTGCAAGTTAGCCTTGTAAATGCATTAGCTGGCATGTTGATTACACAGCAGTCTGAAAATATTGGACTTAATTGTTGGAACATTTGAACTGGATCACTTTTTCCTATTTTAGGTGGTTAAAACCGGTGGTCGAATTCAAATCAGATCCATTTCGTACATGAACACAAAAATTAAGTAAGGGGCTTGCATAAGCACACCAACGTGCCTACCGTCCCTGTCCTAATGTCCCTTTTTATTCGTACCCTTTTCATGTATTCAAAATCTTGTTTATACTTTTATCTGTTATCTTATATATGCTTGACAAAATAAATAAATAAATAAACAAACAAATAAAATTATTTTAGATAATAAATCTGAATGCTTTTCATTGCTGGATCTGATCGTGCTTTCACTTAAATGAAAAGGTTCGACCTGGCTTCATAAAACTGAAATTACAAAAAGAGTTTCTCTATAAGAACATATTATTTGCTAAAAGCAGTTGGATTTTGATATAAAGACAACAAGACACATTAACCAGGTGTCAGCAGGTAGCATTACATGGCCAACCTTATGTAGGTTTGTAAACTGGATTAAAGTTGGTAATAGTTAGGAACCATCTAGGCATCCCAGAGCTATAAACTAGAATAAGGTCAAAAAACATTCCAGAAGAAGACAATGGCAAAGTAGTGTCATATGGTTGCCAACAATACTGCTTGGGCAGGGAGTCAAATATGGTTTATATATGTGCCTTCACTTGTATATGTTAAATAGGTTAATAGAACATTCATTTGACTTAAAAAATTGGAATCAATTTATGTTTTAATTCTCAGACAGTCTGGAGAGCACTTATGGCAGATTCCCAGTTTTTCCTGATCTCCATTCTGCCAATTTCCTCTCTTGGGCCTCTTAAACTTCTTCAGTATGTCCAGTCCCTGATGTTGAAGAAATACAGTTCAGTGGTAGTTTTGTATGGAATAAAGAGAAAACTCAAGTTGCCCTTTGGGGGAAATTATATTGGAATGATTCTCTCTCTTCTTGCTATCATTGATGATGGGATAATGCTGAGCTGAATTACAAATGGGATTATCTGGAGAATAGGCAACAGACCAATTGTCCTGAATCAAGACTAACTGAGCTCCAAAGTCAGCAATACTTGCCCAAAACAGTAGAGATGCATATGGCCATTACATTTGAGTCCATAGTTGACTCCAGTTCTTTCCAAATAAATTGTTTATTTCAAATAATCCCAGATGTCATTAAAATATAAAAATCTTCCTTATATTGAATTGGGATGCTAGATATCTGGATGTTCATTAGCTAAAACAAGAATAAGAAATAAGAAATGCTACACTAAAATCACCAGCTAGTGTAGCCAGCAAAGGTGATTCAACAACTACAGGAAAACTCAGAGGCATTCTGACAGTTAAAATTGAATATTTATTTTAATCTACTTACCAATGTTGAAAATTGAACATGGAATCTTTAATGAAGTGTAGGCGCAAACAATTTGCCATCCCGATCAAAATTGATGAGATGTAGCATAATATCCAAGATGTTGCTTCTACCTATACAGTATTTATTTTGTCCCTAAGACAACTTCTTTTAGTGGGAGGATTCCTGCTGACATCTCAGGGATATTCATAAGCATCAGTTTGAGCATGGCTGATGCCTGATAATTCAGGGTTACGGGAAAGTTAGCAATGCAGTTGATTAAACTGTGAGCTGAAGGGATTTGGCATTTGGTAGACTAAGATTCTTGGGTGGGTTTTAAATTGGACTGGCAGAAACTGTTGCCTTTAGTAAATAAAAAATCAATATGGGAAGAAGGAACTTTATTTGCTATATCCTAGGAGTGATGCCACAGGATGCTAAATGTAAGGGAGAAAAAGTCATTTCTTTAGTTTAACAGAGCCTTATTTATTTGCCAAGTGTCTCTATAGTTCATACTGAGCTAAGATTATCTCACAGATACTGAATGTTAACTTCACTTTAGATGCTAATATTAACAGTATGTATTGAAAGCAGATTAGATCAGAACATAAACTGGAGCATGGACTTTCAGCAAAGCTTTTTATTTACCAGTGCAGAATAAAAAAGTTACTGGTACTGCTTTTCTAATCCTGGGCTTCTAACAGGTTTGCTTCAGAGGTGGATTCTGAATCTTCTTACTGCCGGTTCACTCAGGGTCGCGCCTCGAGCGTGCACACGTGCGCAGCAATCAGAAAATAGCTTCTGCGCATGCACAGAAGCAAAATCAAAAAGGGCGGCACCCATGGAGACACCGAAGGAACCAGCTCCGTGATGTCATCGCGGAGTTACTACCTAGTCTATAGAACCGGATAGAACCGGTAGGAACCCACCTCTGGTTTGCTTTCAATATGCTTTAAAGCAGCCTTAGTCCTTCTGCAGGCCTAAAATTGGTCATCTGCAGGCCTTTAAGAGTCTTCTGATCTGATTACAGTGGATCAGAACTGACCATTGTTTTCAACAATTTTGCTTGTTCAGTTGTAAACTATTGTCATATTTTGGCTATGAAAACTACATTGAGAGTTCCATGAAGTTACTAGGAGGCAACATTGATGGAGATCTCATTTGTTAAAGAACACTTAATTACTTAAAATAGACTTCCTAAACTGAGGAATGTGACCGACGAGGTAGTTGCAAGCAGATTTCTTAACTCTTGATTTAAGACCTTTCTCTTTTTTTTTCTTGCTTTCTACAGTAGTTAACATCTACAACTAACATATAACATAAATTAAGAATTGCTAATTCAAGATTGAATTGTTTACCTAAGACTGTTCATTGAACCAACAAACACTTGTAATAATCTTTTGTCTTTGAAACCAAACCCTGAAGTTCAGAATACTTATTTTAAAAACCAAGCAAAATGGCAAAAGGCAATATTTTGAATAGGTACTTATTAAAGTTTATCTTGTTTAAACATTTTATGTATGCATTTAATTCTAGACAGTCCCAACATAAATTGTGTGGACCTGAATACTATATGTATAGATCAAGAGAGAAAGCCATATATGCTCAACGGAAATTAACATCAATTTATTTGAAGTGAGCATAAACACAGGCCAGATTTATTTCTGCAGCTTTAATTTCTTATGGTTGATAGTTGAATAAATTATCTATTTAACTTGAAATCCCCTGATATTAAAAAATCCTTATTGGGAGCTCATAGGAATTAGTTTAAGTCTGGGAAAGTTATGTACGAATGTCTGTTGTATTTATATTCCCTTTTTCAAACATAAAAGAGTATTTGGAGACTGATAAGGACAGGTATCGTAACCAAATATATCTAGAAATATGAAGTTGGAGAAAGCTTTCATAAGTTATCTAATCTCTTTTAATATAACGTCTATGGAGATTCTCAGTCATTCAGATCATGGTTATCCCAAAAGTACTTTTTCAAGAGGCAAACTTTGGGTCTTTTATTACATATTTTCTCCCCATTCCTATCACAACACATAGAATGTGTCTTTTCAAGGTAATTAAAACACAGGGTCAAATGTAACTAATATGCATAAGCAGGCAAAAGTAAATAGCAGGCATGATGATAATAATGAATTTAATCCTTCATTGTGTAATCCTCAGGAAAAACAGCAAACAGAAAATGTTATTGTGAGAAAGAGTCAAAAGTTTATTTATTTATTTATTTATTTATTTATTTATTTATTTATTTATTTATTTATTTATTTATTTATTTCATTTATTTATTTATTTATTTATTTATTTATTTATTTAGCATATGGCCTATCATACATGGACTAGCAATATATGTTAATATTTCAACTAGATTAGTAGAATCCAATAAAATATAAATGTTAAAAAGATCTATGTTCAAACATCAATATCTAGGTCAGTGTTGGTGAGCCTTTTCGGCATTGAGTGCTGAAACGGGAGAGAGAGAGCGCATGCCCGTGTGCCAGAAACTGGAAGAGCAGCCGCCTGGTGCACATATGCACGCTGGGAAGATGATCTTCCAGTTTCTGGCGCATGTATGCGTGTCAGCCACCTGATCTTCCTGTTTCTGCCATGCATGATTGCGCAAAGACCAGCTGGCCAGTGCACATGCGTGCACCGGAAACCACAAGAGTGTCAATGAAGCAGTCCCCCCAGCCCACCACCAAGAACAAGCCAGCGCAGCTTCTGCCAAGGAAGTGCAACCACTTCTGGGGCAGCACACCTCTTACCCCAGCACCCCCGCTACCCCAGAAGAGCAGCAGCAGCGGCAGCCACAGGGCAAGGGGCAGGAGCAACCAGCTGGCCTCTGCAGCTGCTCCTCTACTGAGGAGCCAAGCCCTTGACGGTATCTCCATGCAGGTCCGTGAGAAGAACTGTGCTCTCCTCTAGTTCTCCTGGGGCAGCTCACCTCCCCGACATTGACTCCTCCTCCTCCTGGCTCAGGGGTCAGCAAGCTGTGACTCCGAAGCCACATGCAGCTCTTTGGGCCCTCTGCTGTGGCTCCCATCATTGGTTGGCCCTATCCTTCACCCCTTTTATTTTTTGGGGGGGATAATTTTGGAAATCCAGACTGAGGAATGATAGCCAGCCGCAGCAAAGGCTTTCTTTTGGGTGACCCTCCTCCTCCCCCTCCTCCCTTCATGACCCTCTGGCCAACTGTGACTGAGCTGAGAGCATGCACACACGTGGGGAGACCCTCCTCAAGCAAATGCCAGAGCGCAGCAAAGATGCACACAGGACAGGCGGCCACTTGCTTAGGGAGGGTCTCCCCGCATGTGCGCACACTCCCAGCTCAGCCACAGCCATGTAGGGGGTCGTGAGAGGAGGAGGGGAAGGAGGGTCGCCGGAGAGTGCAGGAGCAAAGCAGCCACACTTGTGCATAAGGCAGCTTCATTTCCTGCTGCTTCAGGCTGGAGTTCGTGCCCTCAGAGCTTGACCAAAGCGCTCCCAGGGGTTGAGGATGACACAGCAAGGCGATGGCCAGAGCCTTACTGCATGAGAGAAGCCACGTCCTGTTGCATCCTGCTAAGACCCTTCTTAAACAAGCGGCAGCCCGCCCCACGTGCGCCCTTGCTGCTGTTTGGAAATCTTTTGAGGGCGCACCCTCCTGGCCCCACCACAGCCAGTCAAGGGAGCAGGAGAGAGGGAGAAGGAGGGAAGCCTTCACCACAGGTTGCGCTCATAGCTCC
>JANHFT010007918.1:268151-278743 GCA_032467955.1 Pseudoxenodon macrops | reverse complement strand
ATACAAGCAACAAGTTACAGTCCTGCAGTCGTAAGTGGGAGGAGATGGTGACAGGAACGATGAGAAGACTAATAGTACCATTAATGCAGTCTTAGTAAATAGTCTGACAGTGGTGAGGGAATTATGGTGATGGCGATGCATGTGCAGTGCTGGAAATTCAGCTTCTGCGCATGCACACAACAACAAAAATCACAAAAAAATATGTCGGCGCCCACAGAACCGGCTCCATGACGTCACCAGCGGCCTACTACCTACTCGGTAGAACCGGTCCGAATCGGTAGGAACCCACCTCTGCCTGACACCCATCCTCTCTGGCTCCAAGTCACAATTCCTAATTCTCTCTTGATAATTGTGCACAGAATGCAGTTGTGACACAGCACAGCCTTTTCAACAGAGCTTCTCCCTTCTCTGAAAAAGAACAGAGTAGCTGCTATTAGATGACAACGGAGGGAAAAATAGAAATTAAATGGAACTAGCCTCTAAACAGAGTTGACTGTTTCCCATCATTTGCTACTGATGCCAAAAGAAAAGCATTTGTGATGAATAATATGCATAGTTCTGAACTTCAGACCATAAAATTGGCCAGGCATGTCAAATTATGAGTCAAGCCACCAGGGTACATGACAACACCTTGAGAGTGGAAAGTAAGAGTCCAAAATGAAGATTAAAAGGAAGTTAGTGGGTGGGACAGAATTCTTCTTTTGCTATCACAGCGCATAAAACAAGCAGGAATTTCATGAAATCACCAGTGACGAATTTGGACCACATAATTTAAAAAACGCCCTTCGGAATGTGGCTTTCTAAGAAGTCAGCTATTTAATCTGGTGCCTAATGAATTTCAGTCATTTCTCTTATGACACTTGATTTTTTCCTTCTAAGCCTCTTGTTGAGGTTTCGATCTGATGAACCCAAATTAACTCTGCCAAAACCACTAATACCAACTTTCATGTCCAATTCTGAGGGAAAAAATACTACTTGTCTCATCCAATTCAGGTTAAATAAGCCATCAATAGCGTCAGATTTCTTAGGTGCGTCCTGCAGATATAAATTTTACTGCTCTGTCATTTAGATTCTTGAAATGTCTACTTAATAGCAAACAGAGGTCTTCCTTTGCAGCGCCTACAAATAAATCTTTTGGCAGACTGGAGTTATAGAATGTTCCAACCTCACAATCCAATATATTCTGAAGTCAAAAGAGACAGTGAGCTCTGAAAAAGCCCAGTATTTTAAGCATAAAAACACATCCTTTAATATAAATAGATAGAAAACTGTGTGTTTTAAGATAAAAATTAATATAACAATGTAAAGTTTATGGGGGGAAAATACAGATTGATGAGGAAACAGAATGGACACATCCAAAATTAATACAGGCCACAAGAATGTTCATTTCTAAATATCTGTATGTTTAAAATAAACAGGGTATTACTATAAAACTCAAACCGTGAATATTCACATCCAAAGGTAGCTAATACTGTGAAAGATGTCTTCAATTTCTTTTTTTCCAAATTATTTTATAATTTTTCCAAAAATTATAAATGAAAAGAATAAAAGTCAACAGAAACTACAAAAAAATGCCAAAAATTGCTTGTGAAAAAGAAAAAAGGAAAGAGAAAAGAGAAAAACATAGAGAGAGAAACAACTCTTCCTTTAGTCCAGCAGGTAAAAACAATGTTAGTAGTTTATTACTATCTCTAAATAAAACCTAATCTCTCTTCTCCTTATGGCTCATTTCTTAGATAAACTGTTAAATATAAAAAAAAGCCAAATGCTATACAATCAGTCTTTGATAGTAACAGTTCAGTAAGGGAAACAGACATAACTATTTTCTTCTTTTAAGCCTGATCAAACAAGCCAATCTTATAAACCTTCTCTAATTTTTTTTAATTTTTTAAGTGATTCAAAAAAAGTCTCAGAGGTAATTTGCTGATAATGTCTTTCAAAGCAAAACCCATCAGCTCTTTACAGATTATTTTTGTATCCATAAGTAAAATTTGCCCCTTTGTCACTTCTGAAAAAGTCCTATCAAATCTTAGCAGAGCTCTCTTGTCTATCCAGAAGAAGGAAGGAAAAATAATACCTAAATCAGTTTCCCGGTTTAATATTTATTCATCCCCCTTAAGGAATAAGTAAGCCTTCAGTATTGATTTGTATTACATTTGAAACTCCCTTCACAGGCATCCACTGTAGCTTGTTCTTATTTTCATTAGAATATGCTTTTTCAATTTGATCAAGCATTTGATCCATTCGGTCCAAAAACCTGAATGATTTCTGTTCCATTTTCTTTTTCCCCTGGCGCTAGTGTCCAGTCTTCAAGGTCTCATTATTATTATTTTTAAAAGGAATCTCCATTTTCCAATGCAAAAATATATTCTAAATAATTCAAAACTGTAATTCCAAATCCCTCTGATCCCTTAATCCATTGTTAACTTCCCAAAATCTGCAAACAAAATTTTAAACAACATTTACAGCATTGCCTTTTAAATTGAATAGAATTCTTTATTGACCAAGAGTGATTGGACCCACAAGGAATTTGTCTTCAGTGCATAAGCTCTCATTGTACATAAAAACTATAAGCGATAAATCATTATCATAGTCATCGTAAAAATATATTTATTGGAAACCATAAGATACAACACTTAGTGATAGTCATAGGATACTGAATAAGCAACCAACATAAATCGTACTAGGAAACTAAATACAGCAATGTAAATTGTAAAGATACAAGCAACAAAGTTATAGTCATAAGTAGAGAAGGAGATAGATAATAGGAAAGATGAGAAGAAGAATTTGAATACAGTCTTGCTAAGTAGTTTGACAGTGTTGTGGAAATTAAAAGGAGGTGTAAACTCACCCAATGAATACAGTAAAACATTTCTAGTCAAAACGATCATAATCTTTCTAATAGAGAAATAAATAAAAATAACTCAAAAAAGTAACTAAGATATAAGGTTTGGTGAAGCTTAATGGTTGCTTTGTAAATGTGAACATGATGTAATTCCTAGTCACTCCGCTCATAAACCGACTAGAAAAACATCAGTTTCCATGGTCTACTCAGGAGGAGGAGCTTAAAGTTCTTTCCTTTATTCCAGGGAAATTACACCATCTTGAATCCAGCATCCAGCTGTGATTCCCCTTGCAAAAGTTATCTTGCTAGCCAGCCAAAGCCACTGAGATGTCAGCTTGCCATAGCACTCATGGGAATTTGAAAGATGTTTTGAATTTCTAATGAACCCATGGTTTAATTTTGACCCTGATTTCTTTAGTAACAGAATAGCTGCACAGAGGATACAGTAGGTTTAGCTCCAAGTAGCTAGCTTGCAAAAGGTAAAAGTAAAGGTGTCCCTGCGAATTTTACTCTGCTAACATGGCCGACTATAGGGGATGGTACTCATTTCCATTTCAAGGCCATTAAGCCAGCGCTGTCTGAAGACATTTCTGGGATCATATGGCCAGCATAACATCATGGAGCACTGTTACCTTCCCACTGAAGTGGTACCTATTTATCTACTTGCATTTGCATTTGCTTTCGAACTGCTAGGTTGGCAGGAGCTTGGATAAGGAGAGGAGCTCACCCCATCGCATGGCACTCAGGTCTCAAACCTGGGCTGGCAGGTTTCCAACCAACAAGTTTAGCATCTGATTAACTGCGCTGCCCCAACCTAGTTTGTGGGACTCCAAAACTTCTTTCATAATTCCATTTTATAGTCATTTGGTACATGCTGCTACCAGATACTCGCCCCCCCCAAAAAAACAGCCTTTGTGCAATTATCTTTATTAAAAGGTAAAGATTCCCCCGCACATGCATGCTAGTCGTTTCTGTCTCTAGGGGTGGTGCTCATCTCCGTTTCTAAGCCGAGGAGCCAGCGCTGTCCAAAGACATCTCTGTGGTCATGTGGCTGGTATGACTAAAAGTCAAAAGCACACGGAGCGCTGTTACCTTCCCACTGAAGTAGTCCCTATTTTTCTCTTTGCATTTTTTACATGCTTTCGAACTGCTAGGTTGACAGAAGCTGAGACAAGTAACGGGAGTTCACTCCATTACGCGGCGCTAGGGATTCGAACCGCTGAACTGCCGACCTTCTGATCGACAAGCTCAACATCTTTATTTTTATCAAAAGTGGGAATAATCCTTTTTCAGAATGAGCACCACTGGTTCATTGAATAAATCTAGCACAATGCTGGATCATTGCCTATGATTTCGGAGTGGGAGATTAACATTGGAAAATGCACTGCAAGGCAAAATTGAGAGTATATATCCCCAACAGAGGTTTAACTAAATCCAAGCAGGAATAGTTCCCTGGTACACAATATATCACAGAGCAAAGTTGAATTAGACATCTGGAATATGGTTTGTAGGGCTTAAGTAGGAGTTAACAACAATTACTAATCTTTGATGCAAAGTTTAAATATTTAAACTGTGGCTAGTGGTTGAGGATACAATCTGAATGGAAATTGTATCAGTACAAAGTCTTTTTCTTAACTGTGTTTTTAAAAATCAAAATATAATACATTTTTATCTTCATATTTTTCTCCTGTTCTTTTTATTTTTACCCACACAACATTGATATTTTTAAAGACAGAATTTTAGATACTTATTATAGATACTTTATTTAGATACTTTATTTAGATACTTTATCAAGATCAGACAAAAAAGGAGAAGGAATAAATTGTTTTTTCAGAAAAGGATGATTTTGGTCCTCTGCTCTCTCTCCATCCAAAAGTCATAGAAATCCTTGCATCAGAACAAATTCACCCAACCAGATCCCAGCCCGTAAAATAAAATAGGATCTACTTGATTCACTGATCTACTTTGATGTCCAAATTCACTGGATCTGTTTTCTCCACTACGTGGATTGACAAACCAGCTTTTCTCTTTTAACTCTTTCAATATCTGAACATTTTGGAAACGAAATTTTATCCTATTTACTACACTGTGATGTCACATGCATCTTAATTCACTTCAGATCAATTTGGAGGCTGTGTGATTCCACTTAGGAACTAAATCTGAACATCAGTTCAGAAATCCAAATATCTGTTTTGCCTTTAAAAAAAACCAAAGCCTTTGAACTTTTTTAATATAGAATCAGATGAAGTTGGCAGGCAAAGTAGGCCTAATAAAAGATGTAGCCTGTCATTAAAAAAACACAACGATATTTAGTTTTTGCAGGAGGTGGCTTCAAGTCAGTGTTGATTCCTAGCAACTGCCTGGCCATGTCCGCCAGGGGTGGGTTCTAAACTTACCTTGATGGCGGTTCGCTGCCTCCCGCGCTGTGTGGGTGCACCTCGCGTGAATGCACAGTAAAAAAAAGCCCTGAAAAATTCCACCCAAAAAAGGCCGAAAATAAGATGGCGACAGTGCCGGAAATTCGGCTTCTGCGCATGTGCAGAAGAAGAAAAAATCCGGAATTATTTTTTTTCAAAAAAAAAAATCCCCAAAAAAGATATCGGCGCCCACGGAGCAACAGAACCGGGTCCGTGACATCACCAGCGGCCTACTACCTACTCGGTAGAACCGGTCCGAACCGGTAGGAACCCACCTCTGATGTCCACGCACTTTTCTTGGCAAGATTTGAGAACTGGTTTGCCAGAGAGGGACTGGTCCCCACAGTCACCCAGCTGGCTTTGGGCGTAAGGATTAAAATTCACAGACTGGTTTCTAGCCTGGTGCCTTAACCAACATACCAAATTGACTTTTATATTTAACAACTGGGCACTTTTTTTTTTAACGTAATTGAATGAGATTTCAGTTACAGCAGATCTTTCTGAGGGGATCAGCCAGTTACGTTTAAGACAAATGTCGGTATATTGAGGGACAACGGCTATGGAGATTCTCAGTCATCCAGGTAATGGTTGTCCCAAAGGTGCTATTTAAAAAGGCAGGTGGACTTTCTTGTTTTGTTAGAAGACGTTCCGCTTCTTATCCAAGAAGCTTATTCAGTTCTGACTGAGTGGCAGAGAATGGAAGGATTTCTATTCCTTGCAATCAGGTGGTTGTTAGCCTTCTTTCTGCCTGATATATAAACACTTCTGTTCTCCACCATTCAGTCAGAACTGAGGAAGCTTATTGGATGAGGAGCAAAACATCTAGCAAAAGAAGAAAGGCCAGTTGCCTTTTGAAAGAAAATACCTTTGGGACATGGAGGAACAACATACATTTCCATCTAGCCCTCAGATCAGGTAGTGGTAATTTAAGAAGAAAAATAGTGTTGAGATAAATGTGACTAAAAATCCTGGACACTCCCAGGAGGAATTAATATATGTTCTGTTTTCAGGAACAATTTGTATGGGAGGGTGAGTTCCTTCCTTCCTTCCTTCCTTCCTTCCTTCCTTCCTTCCTTCCTTCCTTCCCTGATAAATGCAAGGACGTTCAAAAAGTTCTGAAGATAAACAAAAGCAAAAAAAAAGGGTTTTGTTTTGTTTTCGTCCAACTCAATTGGAAACAATAGTATACAGTTAACATATAGAAAATGCAAGGGAAAAGAACTTCATATTTAGCCTTTTCCAAGTAAGCTTCCAATTCACAATGCTCCATGGTCCTAGAAACTCCACCAACCTTCTTTCAATATCCTTACTCCTAAGGGAAAGAACAAAGATTTCAGTGTACTGGAGCAAACTTTCAACATATAATTTCTGTACCTACGCAAATAAAGAGAGACCTAGTAAATTTATTCAGCAAGGGTTCCAATGATAGCACTATGGTATATTAATCTTGCTCTTCTCCAATCTAGCAATATTAGGGTGGGATTCTACTGGGTTGGACCGGTTAGGCGAACCGATAGCTCCGAAGATCAGCTGGGAGTGAACCAGTTCATTCCAACGTTCTTGTGGGCCTACCCTTGTGTTTTAATGATCTATATCTTCTCAGCTGATTCGCGCAGCATAGCGGATTGCCACGCCTCAGCTGTTTTACTTCCCAGCGGTAACACGGAAGTTAAATTTTTGTAAAACTGTGCACTCAAGCGCAGTGAAGCACGTGATCACTGAACCGGTTGTTAAACCAGCAGGATCCGACCACTGGTTATCATTATAGAGAGAGTTGGAAAGAAATGCACCCAGATTTATGGCTCTTCTCCACATTCCTCTAATGTAGAGGTGGGTTCCTACCGGTTCTATAGAGTAGGTAGTAACTCCACGGTGACATCATGGAGGCGGTTCGGTCGGGGGTTCTGTGGGCGCCGCCATCTTGGATTTTGCTTCTGCACATGTGCAGAAGCTAATTTTTTTACTGCCGCACGTGTGCTCACTCACGCGCTTTGCATGCGTGCTTGAGGCGCGACCCTGAGCGAATCAACAGTAAGAAGATTCAGAACCTACCTCTGCTCTAATGCCAGAAGAGAAACTGTCATGCTTTTGTCATGTCCCCAGAATGTTGCTTTCTTCTTACTCCCAAGCCCATAGAGGCCATTTAAACTCATCCTTAGCTGTTCTAGTTTTCAATAGTGTTTTCCATTCGCCCCCAAACATGGATAGGAGTTTAAAACACTTCATCAACGTTGTGGTTTTTGGCAAGAAAGGATGCTTCCACAGAGACATTTGCCTGTAATGCCTGACCAACACTTTCCATAGCACTTGTCAGTTCTTCTGTGGGCTTCTCATAAATAGAGTTTTAGTGCTCTTTGGAAAATAAAATGCTAGACCTGTTTTGAAAAGCAGGTGTTGCAGTCTTTTGAAAGCTGTGTTTAAAAACAGAAATTACACTCGTTCGGAAATACATTGAGGACTGAGTTAAAGAAAGACAGACATCTGAATTCTACCAAGTACATGTTCTTAGTTCTGTCATCAAGAGCTGTGGTGGTGCAGTGGTTAGAGTGCAGTACTGTAGGCTACTTCTGCTGATCACCGGCTGCAAGCAGTTTGGCGGATCGAATCTCACCAGGTTCAAGGTTGACTCAGCCTTACATCCTTCTGAGGTCAGTAAAATGAGGACCCAGATTGTTGGAGATCATATGCTGACTCTGTAAACCACTTAAAGAGGGCTGTAAAGCACTGTGAAGTGGTATATAAGTGCTATTGATATTGTTATCATTGAGTGCATTGCAGGTTTTCTGCTGTTTATGCCATCAAGGGTCTTTATGTGGCAAGTCTTGTTACTCTTTGTGGGAATTTGGAGAGTGGGCTTTACTATTTGGTGGCACTAAATATTATCCTCCGCAAGATCAAGAAGCCAACCCTGAAGAGAAACCTGGCTGAGGACAACTTTCATGGTTGTCACAAGGCAGAAGAAGAGACAGGGAGGGGGAAATAGTTAGCTGGGGCTTTACAGTCAAAACAAAAAGTTTTCTTGTGGGAACCAAGGTCATTCCAACAGGTGGCTGGGAGAGGAGGAGTGAAGTAACCAGGCAACCGGCCAGCGCTTCTATTGGACAATGTGACTGATGACTTGGGGAAAGGGGGAAGCTTTCACTTTTTTAATTAGGTGAAAACCGCAGGAATGTTCAGAGTCGGTTTCCACCAGTTGTGCCGATATGGTGCATCCAATAAATTGTTCTTTGAGGAATCTACCTGCCTCAGAGTTCTGCTTTCAATGGGAGCATGACTTGGAATGCTGACACAGAAGTCAATTCCTTCTTCATTCATTATTAGTAATACAATTCTCTTGAAGCAGTGCTTGCCTGCTTATTATCATTGCCTCCTGTTTCGTTCTGCAATTTTCCTGCCCTTTGTCAGCAGGTCTATTTTGAATAATTATTTAAAAAAATATGTGCTAATTGCTGGTTCTGAAATAACCCGACTGACAGATCATAAGAGAAGAAGGAGAGTAGCTGTGAGAGGGTCACGAGGGAAATTTTCTTCCACTTTACCCCACACACATACACACACACACACACACACATACCTGTACACCTGTAATCTGCTACCAAGCAAATTAACAGATGGAAAATGTTTTTTAGGCAATTCATTGCAGTTGTTGAGTGAGTCACATGGTCGCAAAGCAATTCTGGCCTATTGATTTTGCTTGTCAGAAGGCCCCTAGAAAGATTCCAAATGACAATCACATGACCACAGGATCAGATATAGGATTCAGAAGGGTCTGACCAGTTCTGGAGAACCGGTAGTGGAAATTTTGAGTAGTTTGGAGAACCGGTAAATACCACCTCTGACTGGCCCCGCCACAGAGGTGGGTCCTACCTGTTCTATCCGGTTCTATAGAACCGGTAGTAACTCCGCGATGATGTCACGGAGCCAGTTCCTTCAGTGTCTCTGTGTGTGCCGCCATTTTGGATTTTGCTTCTGCGCATTTTACTTTTTCCCCCCCCTTCATCTTTTCCCTTTCACAAATTTTACACAATTGTTTCTCTCCTCGTCAGAATGTGAGTGTAACAAGGACGGAACTCTGACTCCTGCTTGTGATAAAGACACTGGAGTGTGTCACTGCCGGATTGGGGTTACCGGAAAGCGCTGTGATCAGTGTGCCCGCCATCACAATCAAGAATTCCCCTCCTGTTCTCGCTGTCACGTTTGTTTCGATCAGTGGGATAATATCATGAATTCGTTGTCTCGGAGAATTCAAAAATTGTTGAAATTTGCTGTAACGCTGGCGGATAAGAGGAAAACCCCACCGGGCTGCGATTTCAACATTCAAGGCTATGAAAATAAAATTTCTGACTTAGAAAAGATCTTGAACAGCCCGTTCCTGTTACCCGAGACGCTCGTGGATATTAAAAAAGTCCACGACAATATTAGGTAAGTCCTGTTTCCTACAAGGAGATGTGGTGGCTAAGTGGCTAAGACGCTGAGCTTGTCGATCAGAAAGGTCGGCAGTTCGGTGGTTCGAATCCAAAGCATGCAATGATGGTGAACCTTTTTGGCGCTGAGTGCCCAACCTGGAATGTGGGCAGGTGCCGGAGCTCCAGAAACCCGAAAACCAGCTGGCTGGTGCACCGTGGCGCATGCCCACACCGGACACCAGAAGATCAGCTGGCAACGGCATGCGTGTTCACAGAGAGGGCTCCGCGTGCCACCTCTGGCATGCGTGCCATAGGTTTGCCATCATGGATCTAACGTAATGTAGCTGACCTATTGTTCTTTTTCAGGCAAACGGTGTCTCACATGTTCCTGCAACCTGACCCACTGGATCAGATTCCGGATTTCCGCGGCATAATTGAAAACTTACAGGAAGACGTTGACAATCTCTCGGAAAGCCTGCCGAAGGGAATGGAAGTACAACGCAGGATGAATTACTTGCGATTCCGGGGTAAGCAAGCCAGGAATTAAGCATATAGAGTTTTTCACCGATCGAAAACATGTCAAACTCTCTTTCATAATAGCTGAAAAACAGAACTCATTCACAGAACCATTTGGGAGGGGGAAGCTTTCTACAGGAAGTCCTCGACTTACGAACATTCGTTTAGTGACCGTTCAAAGTTACAATAGTAGTGAAAAAAGTGACTTATAGCAATAGCACTTATGTACCACTTCACAGTGCTTTTACACCCCTTTCTAAGCAGTTTACAGAGTCAGCATGTTGCCCCCAACAATCTGGGTCCTCATTTTATGGACCTCAGAAGGATGGAAGGCTGAGTCAGCCTTGAGCAGGTCAGAATTGAACTGTTGGCTATGGGGAGAGTCAGCCTGCAATACTGCATTCTCAC
>JANHFT010007918.1:236153-246936 GCA_032467955.1 Pseudoxenodon macrops | reverse complement strand
GGTGGGTTCCTACTGGTTCGGACCGGTTCTACCGAGTAGGTAGTAGGCCGCTGGTGACGTCGCGGAGCCGGTTCTGTTGCTCCGTGGGCGCCGACATCTTTTTTGGGGATTTTTTTCCCGGATTTTTTTTCTTCTGCACACGCGCAGAAACCGAGTTTCCGGCACTGCGCATGCGTTGCCATCCTGTTTTTGGCCTTTTTTTCAGATTTTTTTTCTTCTGCACATGCGCAGAAACCAAATTTCCGACACTGCACATGCATCGCCATCTTATTTTCAGCCTTTATTTTCAGGACTTTTTTTTACTGCGCATGTGCGCGTGCGCGGGATGCGCGTGCACATGCGTGAGTCACATCCACGCGGCACAGGAGGCAGCGAACCGCCGGCAAGGTAAATTACAACCCACCCCTGCTTCCATTCCATTCCACTCCATTCTATTCATATTGAATATTTAGTCTTGTTGTAACATATGCATAATTCCATGTTTTAAAGTTGTTCACAGAATGGTGCCATCTACTGCCTAAAGATGTTAATTAGAAGAGCAAACTGGCTAGATTCTTCAAAGATTACTACCATCCAGAGTAATGTTAATTATATTGTTTATAAGATGTTCACATTTATTTGTGCATTTATTACACACAGTTCAATATATTTCTTCTTAGCAAAAGAAATACATAGAATTAATGGCTTTAAGTTGGAAACAAGTGCCATTTATCCCGGTTTTAAGTAATCTAAACAGTTATTTTGCTGTATGAAAGAGCAACTGAGTTCGGGTTATGCTGACAATGTCACAACAGCATGCAAGTTAAATTCTTCTGACTCTAAACAATTATCTCTTTGGTTTACATGGAAATTTTATTTGCCGAAACCTCAGAATATAAGGATGGCAAGTCTATACTATTTAAATAGTTTTACTGGAAGTAAATATTTAGTAAATCTTTCATTCTGCTTTATATTCATATTTCTGTTTCACAAGAAATAAGTTGGAATATTTCCTTTTTAAAATTCTCTGGCTAATAAAATCGGTTGGAGAAAGCAAGTTAGAAAGAATACTAAGGAAGTCTGTAACTATAGGTCAGATTGGGAAGTTTAAAAAAAACATTGGAGAAGAAGATAGCAGCATACCACTTGCTATCAAGAACTTTATAAACACATAATTCTTCCATAATTCTCTATGAAAGAACAAACAGTTGTTTGTTTTCATTTCAATCTGATGTCCTCCCAATATGTTAGAGTTCAGTTCAATTATACACCAATCAGCATGACTATAATGACTGGGGTGTAGTAGGAAATAATATGCAACAATGCTGGAAAGTACTACTTTTGTGTATGCTGTTGTAGAATTTTGAAGCAAGAGGCAAATAAATTATTTTCCAGCCATACAATGCACGTTTTAGTGTCTTGGAGAAAAGCCTCTGTTTGCAGAATTAACCCATGAATTAAAGTACTATCAAGTGTTGGCATCTAAAAGTGTAACTTCTCTGGCCCTGCTCATCGCCATGAACATCTGGAAACCTGTGAATTACCTGAACATGTTCTCTCTTTCCAACCTAAGAAAATAATTTTTCAGAGTGAGACCTATCGTGTTAACTTTCTGCCCTTCTCTATGACAGATCATAAAATTCCTATACAAGTCTAGAGAATAGAAACAGTCAAGCATGTACTCTTTTATTGCAATTTACAATAGAGATTTCAGAACTATAGCATCACTGCGGTAATTTCAAATAGTCGCTAAACGAACTCTTGTAAATTGAGGACCACCTGTATTTGTGTTGAAGAATTAAAGGTTTTGAAATTGTATGGTTCCCAGAGGATTTTTTTGGGAAATCATCAGCTTTTAGATCAGTAGAGAAGTTGTTGTAATCTTTTCCAAAAACCATTTATGCCCCTGTCGATAAAGATTCTCGGTTAACCAGGTAGAGCTGTGTGGATGTTTAACTGGCCTTTTTTTCTTTTTTCTGGTTTGAAATGGGGAGAACTCACAGCCAATTTGCTGCAGCCGACTTGCCACAGAACAACTTGCCACAGGACAAAAGTTAGATAATATCGAAGAAATTGTGAAGTGGAACCATTAAAGGAAGGATGCAAATGGAGGAGACAAAGTGAAATGTGAATGACGAAAATGAAAATGAAAGTTTAATTCTTTTAAAGAATGAAATAAAATTGTTGAATTCTCCCAAGGTGAATTGTCCTGTGGCAAGTTGGCTGCGGGTAGCTGGCCACGCCGAGTTAGTCATGGCGAATTGGTAGCCGTGAGATGGCCGTGGCATGTCGGCCTTGGCGTGCTGTTGTCCTATATTGTTGAAATGTTTCCCTGCTGCAAAATATTTCGAAGAAAAAGAAGTCCAGCTGTTTTGACTCAACCTCCAGACATTCATGCCAGTGGTGGGTTCCTACCAGATCTCTCCTAATTGGTGATCCAGTAGTGCTGGCAGTGGGATGCTCCACCCATCCGCCCCGGGACACACTGTGCATGTGCAGAACCTTCTGTGCATGCACAGAAGTGCCGCACGGGCGCACACGCAAACTACTGATTCATGCCCTTGGTTTCCCTGTCTTGAAATATGCTGTTATTGAAAAGAAAAGCAATGTGTGAAGTCCTTTCTGTTCTTACTTTAACCTGTCATGTTCCTTTTCAGTGTAAACAATATTATGCAGTAGACTGAAAAGAAGAGAAAAAACAGAAAGTTTAAAACATTAAAGATATGAAAAGACAAGGAGGGGAGAAGGAAAGAGCACAACAAGATTCATTATAACTCAACATACTTTATGATCCTTGCAAATTATCCTTACTTTCATCACATTCATACACGGTTTCATATATTGGGTTTTTACTCATTAAAACTCACCTCTTGTCTTTTTGAAGATCTCATCAGCCATGAATATCCTGGTTTTTCCTTTTTCTCTCAGCCTACCTCGTTCTTTCTTTAAATATTTGTTTTGGAATTTGATCCTCATTCATTCTCTCTCGATGACCATCCTAATGTGCTTCTTTCATATTGGTTGCTCGTTTTTGTATTAAATCCTCATTCATTCACCACCCATTAATTTTTTCTACTCAATTGCTTCTTGTTTTATCACATACTCTTCTACGATACCCCGCTCTTGTTGAATTTGGCTTACTTTTATGTTCCTCCTGACATATCAGCCTCTTTCTTCCTTATAACCAAGTACAAAGAAGCATGTCATTTATTCACGTCATTCTAGTTCCTTTCAACCCATATTCATTCATCACTATAGATCGCACACTACAGTCTACGTTTCTATCAGCACTGCATGTATTAAAAATTTTCCATTCATTTCCCGATTTTTAATATCAAGGAACATACATTTGTTTGCTCTAATTTATCCACACCGTACAACTACACTCTTACCATTTTTTATCATTCTGATGGAATTTACGACCTCCTTTTCCACATTTCTTTGGACAGTATAGTGTTTCATTTCCACTCTTCAATATATCACTGTTCTTTTCATTGAAGTGCTTCATCCAGCATTCCACTACTTCAATTTCATCTCATGTACTTGCCTTATTTTTATTTTGAATTCCATTCACCCAGAGGTGGGTTCCTACCAGTTCTATAGAGTAGGTAGTAACTCTGCGATGATGTCACGGAGCCAGTTCCTTTGGTGTCTCTGTGGGCGCTGCCATTTTGAATTTTGCTTCTGCGCATGCACAGAAGCTATTTTTTATTGCCGCGTGCACACACTTGAGGTGCGACCCTGAGCAAACCAGCAGTAAGACGATTCAGAACCCACCTGTGCATTTACCTGTACTGCAGCTTCTGCTATTGTCATCTTCACCCACTTCTCCCCAAAATTTTATTTCCATTAAAAAATCACTCTGCATTTTTTCTGCCTCTTTAAATCTTAAGCACCCCTCGCAAGGATTAGACTCTTAATAGCCATTTTTTTCTGTATATACAGTTGTATACTATCTTTCATTGACACTGTTTGCACGAATCGTGTTATATGCATTTTTCCCCTCATAAACAGACTTTTTACCTCATGAATTTTTTTCTTCATATATTCCATTAGCCAACTTCACATGCATCCAAGTTACTCTATGAATTCTTTTCACTCTGTTCCAAGGAAGGTCTACATCCTGTTTTCTCATCTCCATTTCCTATTGATTTCATTGGTCGCTTAATCTGACTTTTATAATTTTTCATAAAATACTTTTTTTTTTACTTTTGGTCATTCCACTTTCAGTTCCTTTTTTTTTTTTTTACATGTCTTTTCCCCCAAAGTCCACTCTTAACCAAAAAGTGATCTTCCTCACATTCAGAACATATCGTCACTGTATTCTTCACTAATTATCTCAATATTTCATCATGAAGCATTAAATCAAGTATGCTTATAATTTTTTTGTTCATTCCTTTGCCATTTGCTTATAAGAACAGTTTTAAGTTTAAACCACATAATAAGGACATATCTTTTTCTAAGTAAACATTCAACTGTTGAATGTTGAATGTTCAATTTTCATTCCCTTCGCATTTTTCTACTCCAGTCATTTACGTTAACTAGCAGAATATTTTTCACTTAGATTACATTCATTTAGAATATTGCATGATTTTGCAAAAAACTACAGTATGTCTCATTCTTCCATGTTCATTATTCACTGGGTTATAACATTCAGAGAGATAGAGATAGAGAGATAGAGATAGAGATAGAGATAGAGATAGAGACCTAGACAGTCAGACACAGACAGAGATAAAGATAGAAATACACAGATAAACAGACAGACAGACAGACACAGACACAGAGATAGAGATAAACAGCTAGACAGCTAGACAGACAGACAGACAGAGAGACAGAGGCAGAGAGACAGAAATAGAGACAGAGATAGAGATATAGATAAAAACCAATTCATACTTTCTGACATACATTTTAAGCCACATTCATAATTCTATCTTTTACTTTCCTGCATATATTTATCAACTCCAAGGGCAGACTTTGTTCAAATCGATTACATCTCACAGCTTTAACTCCCACATTGTCAAGGAATTGTGCATTCTCCCCCCACCCCTCAAGAAGGGCGTTATTGTAAGAGAAAATACATGTAAAGTGTTTCTCGTTTCCCAATAGTGTGTCATCAATCCAATGGCATAAAACTGTATAGCTCTTCTATTTTCTTTGTTCTGCTATCTTGGCACGATTGTGATTGGCAAGAAGTGTTAAGTGGTTAAGCCAGGTAGATTTTGCTGTCTGGATGAAGACGGTTGGGATGCCCAGCAATTGTGTCAAGGTGAGATTATCGTGCCTTTTGTTCAGGCCAGGAGAGCTGCCAGCTCCATAAGGAAACAGCTGAACTTTTGCTCCCTATTTAGTCTAGGTAGCTTAACATGTTCCAGTCCTCCCTTATTCCTTACCCAATATCAAAGGTTGCGTAAAGGTTGTGCTGGGATATATCCTTGGACACCTGTCAAATATTTGCAAAATATATAGCTTGCCTTCTATAAAATAATACGTTTTACATGTATTGTAAGCAATACATTACAATGTAATACAATGCATCCTAGCAGACAGAAGTGCAACAACTCATACCTGCTTCCTATAACTTTATCATATTTCGGTTTTTAGCAGTTGGTATGAATTGTCTGCTAATTTCATCTTTCAGTCATGCACATGGATGTTATGTGGCAGAGTACAAATTCGGTTCCCCCCTCAAAGATATGAGCTAGTTCAGCAACATCAACATATTTCAAAAATCCAGGAATACAATATAGATATCTGGAATAATTTTAATATTCTGTTAGAAATGAAAAACAAGCATTTTTGCAGAATGAGGACCAAGTATATACACAGTGCTGTGTGAAAGAAAATAAAAGCCAGGAGAAATTCCCAGAAGATTATTCCAATGGGTTGAAACTTATACAAATATTTGTTTCTCCAGCTTTTTTTCTTTTTCTGTTTTACTCCAGAGGTAGTTTCCTACCGGTTGTAACCAGTTCTTTAGAACTGTTAGTAACTTGGTGATGACATCACGGAGTCGGTTCAGTCACTGCATCTGTGGGTGCCGCCATCTTGAATTTTGCTTCTGCGCATGCACAGAAGCTAATTTTTGCTTCTGCACATGTGCAGGAGCTATTTGTGATTGTTTCACATGCGCGCGCGAGTCACGACACCTGAACTAACCAGCAGCAAAAAGATCCACAACCCACACTCGTTCTACTCTATAATGCCTGTTATGTCTCATGTTTATGCTTTTCAACAAGCCGGCTATCCACGCCGCCCTCAGGTTTTGGCGCCAGAACGCGGCTCTCCCATTGGTCGACTGTCTGACAGCCCGCACTATATAAAGCGCTGTCAGACGAGAGCCGGCGCCGGGTTCATTACTTCTTGTTAGCTGTTTGCCTCACGTTGTTAGCTCTGTTAGAAATAAATGGTTGTGTTCAGAACGACCTGTCTCGGCTCAGTGATTGCCCACGCTCACTCTACAACAATGCCCATTCTTTTATTTCCTCCCCCTTTGACTTAATAATATAAGTATGAAAAACTCTATCATTTTGCTATTATTCCATTTCTCATTTTTCCAACCTTCAACAACTAGTTCCGTTTCTTTATAATTTAAAATGTTTTTTTTTACTTTTTTAAAATAAGGATTTGCATGCCCTTGAATGCTATTTCTATTTTCCCTAATATGCATTATTTGCATTGTTTGCAGTGTTTATGTACACATTTTTATTGGAGAAAATTTGTATTGCAAAACCTGGGGAAGAGTGCATTGTGAAGAATAGCTTCATTTCATTTTACAAATTGGTTCAAATCTACAAAATTCAAGAAATGTCTTCCCATCCCTATTTACTGATACTTAACACTTCAAAAAAAAGGAAAACACTTGTGGGCTTCTGAGGTATACAGGAAATTCCTAAACTCTCAGAATCTCAAAAGCTGAGAAAGCATTGCAAACGTTAAGATTAATTTGGTTTATTTAAGACAAAAGTCACACTCAGCTAAAGACCTTCTCAGCAGGACTGTTTTGACAAGAAATAATGATCAAGAGGTATTAAGTTATAGAGTTCTCAGTTTAAATACATGTCCTTGATTCATGTCATTAATGGTAATAATATTCAGGAAGAATCATTTAAAGGGTGCAAATTTCTAATGGGGCCAGATGGCATGTCAAATGAATGATTTAAAGCTGATTTACAATCATTATTCTCTGGCGTGGTTCTGCTTTCTGATATGCTTATATCTTCTTATATTTCATGAAAAAGGATCAGTTGTGTCACACCCTCGCCCTCACCAAATTATGAGTTGCATTAAAAGCTCACATTTCTAAGGGCTAAAATAGATGTGTTTTCTGCAGTACATGCAGTATATCTCTCAGTTGGTGCCAAGATCTTGGTGTGATAAACCTGCCACTCATACAGATACATATGAAATACAAAGTAGTGAGTCACCTTAGAAGACTATATCATCACAAACAACAGATATCTGAATTTACCTTTGGATTTTCCCTAGGAACTGTGTGGCAATACAGGTGATGATGTTGATAATGACACACACACCAATAACATAAACACAAGCTTTACAATAATAAGATAAACAGTGCATTAGATAGAATTCCATTGTACAAACAAGTTGTTATTAGCTTTTTTTAAATGTTAAAATGCAGCAATTAAAAGCGATGAAATAGGAAATACTATTATTTTCTAAAAAAAACCAAGAGTGAAAGGACCAGACAAACTGCATTTAGGAAAAAATGTTACAGTGAGTAGAATTGTCTCCTAGTGTCTGATAATTTGAAAGGTAAGCTAACAGGGTTTTTTCAGATGCTGGTTTTAAGTCATGGACAGGTTCCTATGGACCTGTGTATTTCTAGATTTTATTCAAGGTGGAAACTTTGGCCTTAATAATTCTAAATTGAGGGTGGAGGTTCATTATCTGAGCTTGTGGGTTGGTTTCCAAACATTTCATTACCAGGCTAGATAACATCTTCAGTGGAATTTAGGCAGAGGTGAAATCCAGCAAGTTCTGACAGGTTCTGGAGAACCAGTAGCAGAAATTTTGAGTAGTTCGGAGAATCAGTAGCGGAAATTTTGAGTAGTTCGGAGAACCGGCAAATACCACCTCTGGATGGCCCCAGAGTGGGGTGGGAATGGAGATTTTGCAATATCCTTCCCCTGCCACGCCCATCAAGCCACACCACGCCCACCAAGCCACGCCACGCCCACCAAGCCACGCCCACAGAACCAGTAGTAAAAAAAATTTGGATTTCAACACTGAATTTAGGAGATGTCAGTGTCGCTGTTCTTCTGCTTATAAGATATAGAGTATGAAATATAGAGTATGAAATATAGAGTATTTCCTATTTCATCACTTTCTGCTTATAAGCAGAATGACATCTCATAAATTCCTCTGAAAATGTTACTTAGCTTTTTCTGGAAAGTTAAATATTCTTGTATGTGTGTTTGTTTGTTTATTTGTGTGCGTGTGCGTGTGCGTATGAAAATTAGGAATATATATTTTCACTCTGTCTAGACTTTCTCAACTCCTACTGGTGCAAATGAAATATGCTTCATTTCTCCTAAAAATATACGTTGTGTATGTAATTTTCTGCCAGCAAACTAAATGAATAAAATGTAAAGTAAACGAATAAAGCAAGGGTAAAAATTCTCACACATTTGCATTCCCTCCTGTCTTCTGCTCTAATAATATGATCAACCATTAGAGCATTAAATTCCATAGGATCATCTTCCAGAATGACAGGTGGCCACACTGCTCTCAATAATTCACATTGCATAAACCCTTGTGGAATATGGATTTTGTTTTCAAAGCATAAGAGGAATTCCTCCATAACTGCTTTGGGTGTCTTCATGTGCTAGTTCCCACAGAAGCCATGAAAGCTGTTAAATGATTTTCATATCATTTCTACTTCATGCCTGTTTTCTTAATGCTGGATAGCTAGTTGTCGTAGTATTTCTCCCCAGAGCCGTAGTATTTCTCAGAGTGAAAACAAAACCATGCTTATTACTGATTCCACTGAATAATCCAATAATGGTGAAATAAAAACTAAGCAAATGGTGGCCAGTAAGGGATACAGGGATTGCATGTCATACATTGTGACCTAATCTTCTCAAATTAGAGTTACTTGAGAAATTTCTATTCAGAAAACTTACAGTCTTTACATATATGTTATCAAATGTACCTATGGCATTGTCATATGATATTTCTATGCATTTATGGCTATTGGCATGTATATCATTCTTTCTTCCATTTGTCTCTACAACAAACCTTTGAGGTAGCGTCAGCTGAACATAGGACCAGCCCAGAGGTGGGTTTTAAATCTTCTTATGGTTCGCTCAAGGGCGTGCTGCAGCCACACGTGCATGTGCAGTGCTTTTTAAAAATCCAAGATGGCGCCGTCTATGGTGCCGCCGAAAGAACCGGCTCGGGAGTGTGGCAGACCCATGTTCTACCGAACCGTGCCAGTAAGTTACTAACGGTTTGGTCAGAGGTAGGTTCTGACTCTTCTTACAGCCAGTTCGCTCAGGGTCACGCCTCGAGCACGCATGCAGAGAGCACGAGCACACGCATGCGCAGCAATCAAAAAATCCAAAATGGTGGCGCCCACGGAGACACCAAAGGAACAGGCTCCATGACATCATCACGGAGTTACTGCCTACTCTATAGAACCGGATAGAACCAGTAGGAACCCACCTCTGGGTTCGGTAGAAGTGGACCAAACCATTAGGAACCCACCTCTGGAGCAGCCCAAAACCATCCAATAAGATTTTGTGTTTTGGGTATCCCACTATTATTTAATATACTGTATCTGCCACTTTTTCATGTTATTTATGGGCTAGCTAGGCAAAACAGATTCTGACAGTGGTGGGATCCAAATAATTTAACAACCGGTTCTCTGCCCTAAAGATTTCTTCCAACAACCAGTTCACCAAACTGCTCAGAAAGTTAACATCAGGTTCTCCCGAACTGGTGTGAACTGGCTGAATCCCACCACTGGATTCTGTATCTATATTTTACAAGTTTGAGATATTGAAAAGATTTATGGAAGCTTTATGGAAGCTGCTTGGCTATAAATCCAAAAGGAATTGTATCCTGTATTTAAGGCACTAACATGAAGGCCACCTGAAATGATACAAACTTTTTTAGAGTCATGAATCCATGGGAACAATCAGATTAGGACCTAAGGCCAAATCTTAATAATTTCAAGAAAATCTTGAAATATATATATCCACGTGAATTTGGCTTCGTTCCAACATTCCAACATTTTGGGGTCAAATCACGTTTATTTAGTAAAAGTGTGACATTCATGTGTAGTTTAAGCAAAAGTGTAATGCTCATGTGTGCTTGTGTATTTATGAATACACAAAGTGGCAGGCATCAAAGAAAAATAAGACAAAATAATACAAAGGATTTGTGCGAGACATTTTGCCTTCTTTTGTAATCTTCATCTGTTCTTATTTCTACAGTTGTGTTGGTTAGAAGAACTATTTCTCTACAGACAAGAGAGTTCCTGGTTTGGAACCTCACCCTTCCAGTAGAGATATTCATTGACCATGAAAGAGGAAGAAACCCTGGTCAATTAATTCTAAATTGGCAGAACAATCAGTATCAAATTTAGCACTTCATTGGACATGAAAACAATTATGCTGTGGACACGGCCATGCACAGAAAACTCACCCTCAATCCCTCTAGATCAGTGATGGTGAACCTATGGCACGCGTGCCACAGGTGGCACGCAGAGCCGTTTCTGTGGGCACGCGGGGCGCTGCCCGGTAAAAAAATGACCCCATGGGCAAACCGGCAGTAACTTCCG
>JANHFT010007918.1:131939-143098 GCA_032467955.1 Pseudoxenodon macrops | reverse complement strand
ACTGAGAGCACATGCACCAAAGACAAATTCCTTGTGTGTCCAATCACACTTGGCCAATAAAGAATTCTATTCTATATTGCAACTATATTATTCACCCTTTCCACTCTGCCAAGTAGGAAAAGAAAATAGATTTAAAATGCCTGCACATCTCTTTGTTTCATGTCAAAGAATAGCCATAGAATTCCTATTAATTTTACTTTTAATTTTAATTTTACATCACAGTACAAAGTTTATTTTCTGCTCCTTTCCAAATGATTCTTAGTGTGGACTTTGCCTTTTCTGCAGCTGCTGCCACACTGAGTTGACATCTGCATCGAGCCATGTGCTATGACACCAAAATCTTTTTTTTTCCTGGTTAGTTACAGACAGCTTCAATTCCATCAGCGCATATGTGAAATGGAATGGTCTCAATTACATCAGTTTATGTTTACTTTAATTGAAATGCATTTTCCATTTGGTTGACCAATCACCCCATTTAATTAAATTGTTTTGTGCTTCACATTCACTTTTGAATTTTAGTACTCTGAATAGTTGGGTATTATTTGCAGACTGGCAAATGATACCCGTCCCTGTTTATTCATTAGGCAAGGTATTTTTGAATGTTTAAGACCACTGTCCCAAAATGATTCTTGAGGATATTTTCTTTCTCACCATTGCCTATTTATTCCTCGCCTTTCTGCTTTCTAATCATTACTCATCCACAAAAGGACATGTACCCTTAGCCAATATTTATGTTGGGAAAGTGCCACCTAGGCTGGAAGGAGGAATCAAGTGAGGGTCCAGCTTGAAGTCATTGTGCAGCCACAAGCAACAAAAGTCTGGCTTCCCCCAAAATCCATGAAGCCTTATCTAGTCATTCCCAGGAGAGAGCAAGCAGTTTGGTAAGAGTCTTGTAACATAGGTGGTAGACAATAAAGTTACTGACTTCAGCTATTTGTCAGGCCTGGAAGGAAACTCAACCCTCGGAGTTTTCTTTCGTTGGAGGTGTTACTTGGAACCCTGACACTATTTATGACAGGTTACATCTGACAAATTACTACATTTATTCAAGATCCTTCAATGAGGAATTTTTTTGGAAGTCCAAGCACGCAGTGTTGACAAGTCATCTCAATGATCTGCCTGTTGAGATGTTCTCAATGTTCATTGCACAAAGTTGAGTGCCCAAACAGATTGTCAGTCTTGATTTGGTTGATTTGTCCCCTCAAACTTCTTTACTGCTATCTTATTCTGCCATTTTATAGCAAGTAGATGAGAAGAAGGGACAGGCTCTCGGGAGAAGTAGAAAAATATGCAGGAAAAGGCAGAGCCACTCCGTTAAAAATTCAGCAGCAAAAGTAAAGATGAAAAGTTAATCTTTAAGTCCCCAGGATACTGAGTTCCTATTTCAGTGATACCCCATTCAATGATTGTCCAGCATAGCTTCTTTTCTGAATCGAAGCAAAATAATTGCCTACTCAACTTTCTTGCTACAATCAACTTTTCATAAAGATAGTCAATCCCTATCTTTTTTTATGCCTTCTCCTTAACCCCTAACTGTAGAATTTCTCATTGAATCTTTCTTAGTAACATGATGTCCACCATGCTACTAAATGCTACTTCAGGACCTCCAACATTGAATAATTGAATAAACAACAATAAAGCTTGCCAAAGCTTGCGTGATCCATGTCTCCTTGCATGAAAGCTGATGTAATACTTTTCAATTTTACAAAGTCAGTGAAATTATATATAATGCTTTAATTAATTAATTAGTACACCATGCACTGATATGCCTCATATGAAAAAGTTACCACAACCTGCTTCAGAGGTTCAGGTTTTTTTTTGAATTGATGTAACTTAAAATGAAATTATTGTGATCCAAAATTCATCCAATGTTTAATGGTAATAAAATGCCACTGCTTGGCTTTTTGCCATTCTATCTAAGAGATAGACACAAAATGTGGTTGAATAAGAAAGAGAAGGACGGAAATTGCAAGTTGCAAATTGCAAGTTGACCACATCTATTATTCTAATTAATATGGAAATTTGATTTGTGATTTCTGGTCAGCTTTATATAAATGCTGTCCTGTCCCTTATAGACTGTTTTTAATAATATAAATGAGACACTCTGTATCTCTTCTAATCTGTACCTGTAACATAACAAAGGTTAAGGCTTAAACTGGTCGATTTCTTACAAAAAACATTATTTACGTAAGGTTTCCTTTTGTATATCATTGGGAATGGATCAGTACTGTATTTGCATAAAATAATGAAGTCTTTTTGAGTGTGGCCACCTGCAATTTGGCATAAAAGAAGAAAATGCTAGAAATTTTGAAAGAAAAATAAATTGTCTTGAAAGAAAGAAAGAAAGAAAGAAAGAAAGAAAGAAAAAAGAAAAAAGAAACTGTGAATCATCACATACCTAGAATGATCTCAATAATATTTTGTTGTGAGACAATGTCCCATTAAAGACAATGAACTTCTCATCTTGATGATGTTTTCTAGTCAAAATGTACTAATTTACAAAGAAATATCCCTGACTATTTCTCTAAAATGCATATCAAAACATCTCTATTATTCTTTATTTTCTCTCATGACTTCATACTTCGTTAAGTGAATACAGGTAGTCCGCAAGTTATGATCACAATTGAATCCAAAAAGTATGTTGCTAAGTGAAACATTTGTTAAATGAGTTTTTAACTCATTTTACAAAACCTTGCCACTGTTGTTAAGTGAATCACTGCAGTTGTTAAGTTAGTAACACAGTTGTTAAGTAAATCTGGCTTTCCCGTTGACTTTGTTTGTCCGAAGGTCGCAATGACCCCGGGGACGCATATAATAATATGAACAATAAAATTGATCACATGACCACGGGTATGCTGCAACGGTCATAAATATGAAAAATGGTCATAAGTCATTTTTCTTAATGCCATTGTAACTTGGAAAGGTGAATTGTTGTAAGTCGAGGACTACCTGTACATAAAATGAAATTGTTAAATAAATAAAAACTATATATGTAAAGAAGTCAATGGGATGGATGACTGTTTAAGATTTTGTCATCATAGACTTGTGTGTGTGTGTTCTTTTTGAGTTAGAATAAATCTGTTTTCTAAATAACAATAACCCAAATTTCATAACCATCTCCCAGTGAAGGATGTTTCTGCTTTAACCATTGCACAGTGCCTTTGTGATGACTATGAGTTTTGAATATCTGAACTACGGTATCTGCCATTTCCATGCTATTTGAGAAGTTGTCTACTGCACGAGAATGGAGACCTATGCTGAAATTTGATATAGGTCAGTCAGACCTATTCATGTAGATTAAAATTGTTGTGTCAAGCAGGGATGTAAGAAGAAACTAGTCTGTGGACACAAAGGAGGCAGGTTATTGGAATCTTGATGAGATCTAAATTTTAGAATAGGGGTCAGAAAACTCAGGCATTTTCCCATTATTCAAGAGAATAGCTTAGTTTGCTGAGCCCAAATAGGAATGTAAGTTGAGCTGAGTGCATCTGTTACTAGTATCTAGTATCAACCAAATTCTAAGATTTGGATCCTTGGTCTGCAGTCCTATCCATGCTTATATGGAAATAATTGGAGTACAATTGAAAGAGACACATTTCTAAAATAACTTATCTACTTGGTTTAGATTGAGCTGTCAGACATTTTGGCCTCATTAAAAATTATAACATTCTCACTGAGAACAATATCCTTGGAAAACATAGCAAGGGGAAAAAAATCCACATTGCAGAATGCACGAACATCCTTAATTCTAATTTCTCTATCTGTTTCTCTGTCTCTATCCTTGTGGTTTGACAGTGGTGAATGACAGTGAAAGACAAATAAGGGGTAAAAAGATAACTGGAAATCAGAACATAAGAATTAAAAAAACCTATCAGTAAGTACGTAATTTTTTTAATCTTTCTCCAGAAACCAAAAGAAGAAAGAAAGAAAAGAAAATTCAAACAATCTTGTAACAATCAAAAGCAATGAAACGTAAACACACAAATGCTTTAATTTAAATTGTATTTTTAACATTCTTATTAGAACATTTGCTATTCTATATTAATGGGACTTCAAAGAAGTCCACAACACCAATAAGAAAATATTAAATTACAGTATCTTTGTGTGCTTGTTTATTTCATAATGGCATAGCAAAATATAGAATCAATACATACAATTCACAAAAACAGCATCTAAAATGTGCTGTCAAAATATAAACCGGTATAGTGAATTATTTTAAAAACACAGAGTAAAAATAATAAATAAAATTATGAATAAAATTAAATTATGTATGAGCAGTTACTAGGCTAAGCCTATGACTGGATATCTAGATAGTTTAACCAGTGGACAGCAGTGGAGAAGATGAAGTTCTTGCAGGGATCCAATGAACCTTCTAAGGGAGCAGGACATTCCCACAGTCACAGTTAGTATAGGTAGTCCTCAACTTACAACAGTTCATTTAGTGACCCATTCAAAGTTAAAACGGCACTGAAAAATTTGACTTATGACCATTTTTGACAATTCCAATCTTTACAGCATCCCCATGATCATGTGATCAAAATTCAGATGCTTGGCAGCGGGTTCGTGTTCGTGTGTCTCAAGGTTGTGTAATCATATTTTGCAACCTTCTCACAAGCAAAGTCAAGGGGGAAACCAGATTCACTTAACAATAAGGCTGCTAACTTATCAGTTGCAGTGATTCACTTAACAACTGTGGCAAGAAAGGTCATAAAAGGGGGCAAAACTCACTGAACAAATGTTTCACTTAACCACAGAAATTTTGGACTCAGTTGTGGTCATGGGTTGAGGACAACCTGTACTGTATTATCAACCAGACCCCGTTTGTATTTTCAGTATTGGTACCTCCCATGATTAGTTAGTCTGGTTGAGTGCTGTGCAGTTTTTTCTTTGGAGATCAAAGCCAGAGGGGCATTGTGCCTCTGGATCAGACACTATATCAAAGCCTTCTCTGACTAATTGCTGTCTAAGTTTCCAGGACAGGTTCTGAGATTTGAGTCTTAGTATTTGATCATGAGGGATGTGGTAGCTCAGTGGCTAAGATGCTAAGCTTGTCTATCGAAAAGTCGGCAGTTCAATGGTTTGAATCCCTAGTGCCGCATAACGGGGTGAGCTCCCATTACTTGTCCCAGCTTCTGCCAACCTAGCAGTTCGAAAGCACGTAAAAAATGCAAGTACCTTTGGTGGCAAGGTAACAGTGGTTAAGTGTGCCTTTGGCATTTAGTCATGCCGGCCACATAACCACGGTGATGTCTTCGGACAGCGCTGGCTCTTCGGCATTGAAACGGAGATGAGCACCACCCCCTAGTCGGGAACAACTAGCACATATGTGCGAGGGAACCTTTACCTTAATATATTTGGTAAATTTCCATTTATACATGTATTTACATTTATATAGTCACCCGTCTCACATAAGTGACTCTGAGAGGCACACAAAGTTAAAAACACAAAAGCAATATTGCACAACAAAATAAGAACAAAAATAGTTCTCAAAAATGTTTTCTTAAGCGTAATCTGTGGGAGAATTCAATCAGTTCCCCTATATTTATCTGAAGGGAGATGGTACTGCTCATTTTTTCTCAGCTTAGGCTCAGGAATCTCTTGCTTCAGGTCCCCAAAAATCTCCCTTTGCCTTTTAAAAGACTCTGTCTGGTGGGAAGGGATTGAAGGAAACTCCCGAGTTATACAATGGTAAACTCCTTGCCTGAGAAAAAGTATGTATTCAAACTCATACAATGTCTGGTGTTTAAACTGGCAGACAGACTGCAGTATTGTGATGCAGGCTGAATTTTAACAGTAAAGTGTTCCTCTTTTTGGGGTAAATAGAGTCCCAAACAGTGGTGATATCCAGCAGGTTCTGACAGGTTCTGGAGAACCAGTAGCGAAAATTTTGAGTAGTTCAGAGAACCGGCAAATACCACCTCTGGCTGGTCCCCAGGAGTGGGGAGGGAATGGGGATTTTGCAGTATCCTTCCCCTGCCACGCCCATCAAGCCACGCCACGCTCATCAAGCCACGCCCATAGAACCGGTAGTAAACAAATTTGAATTTCACCACTAGTCCCAAATATGATAGGTAGTCTTCGACATACGGCCACAATTGAGGCCAAAATTTCTCTGTTGCTAGTTCAGACATTTGTTAAGTGCAGTTTGCCCCATTTTACAACCTTCCTTACCACAGTTGTTAAATAAATCACTGCAGTTGTTAAGTTAGCAACATGGTCGTTAAGTGAATCTAGCTTCCCCCATTGACTCTGCTTATCTCACAAATTAGGGTCACATGACACCCCCCCCCAAAAAAAAAAACACCACTGCAACTATCCTAAATATGAATCAGTTGCCAAGGGCCTGAATTTTGATCACGTAACCATGGGGATACTGCAACAATTGCAAGTGTGAAAAATGGTCATACTTTTTTTTTCCCCCAATGGCGTTGTAAGTTTGAACAATCACTAAATGAACTGTTGTAAGTCGAGAACTACCTGTACTTACCTATTTTAAATATTAAAAAGAGAAGGTGCACCAAACTAGGTTTGAGAATTTTCACTTCTTCTCCATTTGAGTTACATCATGGTTCATGAGTGGCCCAGTTTATTTATTTTTTAAATAACACTGATTTTGTCATTGGGGGATAAAAAAATCTACCCTTATTCTAAGACAAGCATTGAATTCAGAACCAGGAATCCCAGAAGCTGTAAAACAAGGATTAGAAGCCAATAAAGGCTTAAGTCCTTCTTTTTCCCAATACTTAACCATATAAAACTGCTGATGCCCTTAACTTAAAAATGAGGAGGTCTTTTTTTTAAAAACATTCAAGTGGCTATAGAGTAGTTTTTCCTTGAAGCTTTCTGGAGTGGGAATTTTCTGTGGGTGGAGAAGCTGGTTTAAGAGTTATTGTGCAGATACAAAAAGAAGGGAGAAAAATTGGGAAGGCAGAGGCTGAATTTGTGCGTTGAGCTTCCAGTCCTGTCTCAATTCTATTCTATACTGATTAACTTTTTTATACGTAACTGAAATCTTTTTAAAATCCATTTCCTAGTTTAATTCTGGATCATCTTGCAACCGGCACCTTAAAACATTTCTAAGCTTTAAGTCTGAAAATAAAGTAATAGATAATTTGTATTTTCCTGCATCCCTATATACTCACCTCTTTTCTTACAAGTAATTTTTCCTGACTGTTGTAATGCTTCTTGGTGTTAAAACTCTTTAAATGTTGCAACCTCTAGATCATTGATGGCGAACCTATGGCACATGTGCCACAGGTGGCACACAGAGCCATCTCTGAGGGCACGCAAGGCGTTGCCTTGTCAACTCCAGCGTGCATGTGTGCGCTGGCCAGCTGATTTTAAGCCTCAATTTTCGGCCATTTTTCGCCCTCCGGAGGCTTCAGGAGCTTTCAGGGAATCTTCTGGAAGGTGAAAAACAGCCCAACGGGCAAACTGGAGGTTCGGGAACAGATTTCCGGTTTGCCTGTAGGGCTGTTTTTTTTTGCCCTCTGGAGGTTTCAGGAGGCTTCCTCTGGAGGGTGAAAAACAGCCCAAAGGGCAAACCGGAAGTTCATTTGTGAATGAACCGGAAGTTCATTTGTGAATGAACCGGAAGTTCATTTTCGAAGTTCCAATTTGTCCGTTGGGCCATTTTTCACCCTCCTGAAGCCTCCAGAGGGCATAAAACGGCCCAATTTGAGGGGGGCATGTGGGGGATGCACACATGTGCAGTGTAGTGTGCGTGTGGGGGGTTGTGTGCTGGTACTTGCGCGCACACTACCATTTTTGGCACGCAAGAACAAAAAGGTTCACCATCACTGCTCTAGATACTTGTGCATTGAGCTGGTAACCCTGTTAAAAGCCTGAATATAGAACTTTAGAGGTGGGTTTCTATGGAGAATTTACAGCTAGGAAGTTCAGGGTGAATTATACTTGCCAGACCATGCAAGATTTAACAAGAGATAAAAATATTTTTAAAACTTGTTCTAGTGTTGGTTATTGTCAGTGTGATTCAGAAAGCTTTTCATTGTCTTTCGCTCCCTAAAAATCTACAGCAGAGATCAGAAGTTTTCTTGTAGTTGGAGAGAAACTTTGGGATCAGCATCTCATCGCAGCTGCTTGGTTAACTGAATAGAGATGTTCCATTATTTACTGTTGAACAACTTAGCACAGCTAAGCAGAGTGTTTTTAAGAAATGATTGATTTAAGGCTTTAACTCACAGCTGCATTGGCAATCGTAGAGAATAATGGCACTCACAGAGACAACGCTTGGCAGCTCTTTTGTTTATCTGTTTAAGAGCTGAGTTTCCGCCTATTATATTCTTTAGATTTGGGCCAGAGACCAAACCAAGGAGGGTCTATTTTAGAAAATTAAAGTAATAATGACATTAATATAAAATATCTCAGCAGGATAGCTCTAGCTATTGTCTACCTTCCCCCTTTTCTTTTCTTTTTCACCAACGTTCTATATTTGGATTTGATTTCGTTGCGCTTGCCAAAATTTCTAGGAAGTTTTCCTTCAAAACAAGCTTTAAACCTTTTGCTGTTTTTCATAATTTCTGCAAATAAAAATCTTCCTTCGATGCCCTGATAGAAGCCAAGTTTCTCCCGCAGCCATCGGTCCTGTGGAGCAAAATGTTAAGGAGATTAGAACTCCGGATTTTTTTTAGTCAATAGGGCAATTGGTTGAGGAGTATGAAAATGTGTAGTTCTTACTCATCTGGAGGATACCAAGATAGAGAAACTAGTTTTCCGTATGCCAAGATAGGAAAACCAAGATATGAGCCTATGTAGTAACCACTCTGTAGTGGTTAGAATGCAATATTGTAGGCTAATTCTGTCAACTGCCAGCAGTTCGATTCTCACCAGCTTAAGGTTGACTCAGCCTTCCATCTTTCCAAGGTCAGTAAAATGAGGACCCAGATTGTTGGAGGAGATATGTAGAGAGGGCTATAAAGCAGTATATAAAGTCTTAGTGCTGTTGTTAAAGAATAAAGGCATGACAAGAGTAACGTCGAAGTCGCTCATGAATTTCCAAAAGCAAATAAAAGGCTTTTGACGTGGGCCATGTTCCATCTGGCTTTGATAAAATGCAGATTGTGCAGTAATCCGAGTCTTGTCATGTGGCGACAATAAATGACACGTTTTTCAGAAGCACGGGCAACAATTCGTGAAGGAGCATAGAACTTGGGAGGCCAGGCTCAGCTATTTTGCTTTTTGTTGAATCTTCCTCCGGTAATTGTGTCAGTTTAACTTAACTGGCAAAGTTGCTAGGGGTGAACTTTGCCAACTGCCTGAAGCTCCTGGAGGAAAGCTAGAGAAGCCGTGCTGAGATACAAATACACATCTGTAAGCTACGATTTAGAGCTGTTGTCAGTTCTGTAGAATACAGGATCAAGGGCCATCTGCCACTCAGAGATCTGCAGATGGTGGAAAATCCTACTCGTCTATTTACCACTGCAGGTTGCTGGTAAATTTCCAGGGTTCTTTTCATATTGTCACTGTTGTTGCTTCATTCTTTGCTCTCCCCCAAGTGTTTACCTAAGACAGGTTTGCACAACTGACAAAGCAAATGCAGCTTGTCCCTCGTGCATGGTGGCCAAGCAGGTGTTTGTCAAGCCCGTTGTTTTTGCAATCTGGGCAGGCAACACAAAGAAGAGACTTTTAACTAAACCCATGTGGAATTACCACACACACAGCTAGTAGACTGCCTTTTGCTTGATGCGTCACAACAGCACAACTTCCACTGCCCCAAGAGAGGACATAAAGCTTAGAGCAGTTGATCCTTTCATTCAGAACGTTACTATCGGTCTACAGGTAGTCCTCGACTTACAACCGTTAGTTTAGTCACCGTTCAAAGTTACAACGGCACTGAAAAAAAGTGATTTACAACCGTTTTTCACACTTACAACCGTTGCAGCGTCCCCGTGGTTACGTGATTTACAGCTCGGCAACTGGCTCGCATTTATGACGGTTGCAGCGTCCCAGGGTCATGTGACTCTCTTTTGCGACCTTCTGACAAGCAAAGTCAACAGAGAAGGCAGAGTCGCTTAACAACCGTGTTACTCATTTAACAACGGCAGTGATTCACTTAACAAATGGGGCAAGAAAAGATGTCAAATGGGACACGGCTCAACAAATTTCTCACTTAGCAACATAAATTCTGGGGTCAAGGGTGGTCGTAAGTCGAGGACGACTGCATTTAAAATATGTATTTGTCTCTTGTTTTGATAAACCTTGTTTTTTTAAATGTTTGCTTTGTTGCTTTTCGATGTTGCTGGAACTGCAAATCTGCTACCTAAACGGTGTACATACCAGGGGTAGGATTCAGTTTGTGCAAACTAGTAGTTGTGACCTGTGAGTGGGCGTGCCCGCCTGCCCACCCACTCTGGCGCTATGCCGTCCTATTTAGCTGCGTTTTTAAGCCGCGCGCATGCGTGCAAGTACACGCGTGAGCAAAGCGTGTGCGCAGAAGGCACATGAGCAAAACGAGAGTGTGTGCGTGCACGCTCACATTTTCGGTGCTGGGGTGAACCGGTTGTTAATTCATGTGCCGTCTACCTCTGATACATACAGACCCCTGGAAGGTTTGTTCATAATGTTAATATTAGCTTTAAGGACCAGCTTGGTTTTTCACAGTTCATGCTATTTTGTATTTGGCTTCCTACAATATATCTTCCCTTCCCCACTGGATTTTTCTTCCTGTAACACATGGAGATGTTCGTTTCCCCCCTTAAAGCTTCTGCACGCTTCACCCAAGAGGGTAGAAATGTTTATTGTCACAGTTGGTTACTTGCATCTTGGAGGGAGATGGTTTGTTGGAAAGAAGTTATCTATGGGAAGAACATTTTTGTCTGATTGCTCATCCATCTTGATCTTGACAGATCTTATCTTTCCCATTGACATCACTGCAGTGAAGAGAGAACATGATTTTCTGGACAGAGATGCCACTGAAGCCTTGTGCAGGTATGTAAGAAAAGCTGCTTTAGGAACTTCCTGCAGGTAGGAACACAAAGGGGGGGTTTGCAGTGGTCGTTAAGTGAATTACCGTATTTTTCAAAGTATAAGACGCACCTTAGTTTTGGGGGAGGAAATTAAGGTGAAAAAATCTGCCTACTAGGTATTCATCTGGCTAGCGTCCTTAGTCTGGTCAGCTTCAGCACATTATTTTATCCCCT
>JANHFT010007918.1:93117-107514 GCA_032467955.1 Pseudoxenodon macrops | reverse complement strand
AGGAGAAACACCCTGAAAAGAGGAGCCATTTCAGAGCTGAGCCCTCAAAGCAGAGAAGTTCAGCCTCCCCTTCACTGAGGATGCAAAGGCTGATGAGCAGCTACCAGTCAGAGAAGCTTCCACTGGGGTTCCTGCAGAGGAGGGTTGGATGGTCTCAGGGTCTCCTTCTAAGTTATAAAGGCAAATATTCTACTATGCTAATCAGAAACCCATAAAGACATGAATGTATTTAAAATGCATACATCCTTTTAAAATTAACAGTATTTAGAACCAAAATTTATCTGTTGTGGTGCCTGATGCTTAGAAGATTATGTCTCTAGTAATTAGATTGGCCCAATTGTTGAGCTTCTTAAGCACAATTTGTTTGAGAAGGTTCCCCTCCTTCTCCTCTGGGTTCTTTCTCCAAAGGGACTAAGATTAATGGATCCATATCTGTTATGTTGGATGATTGAAGAGGCAGGACTCGGAGTTCCATAACAAACAGCTCTTTATTCGGTACAATGCACTGCCTTGCCTGTCCAAGAGCTTGCCCTTTTAAAGGGAGCCGTCGGACAGCTCAACCAATAAGATTCAATCTATCTTCCCACCAGAAAGGTGGACCAATGACTATTATTTCCTGCCTGGAAGGCAGAGCGGAGTGAGGCCTACATTCCTTGGTTTCATTCCTCATTAGCATATGTAACATCCTCCCCTCTAGGAAAGAGTGTTGGCCAATCAGCAATGTTCAACTGACGTAGTCACACAGGTAGGTGAGGTGACAGCGGGTTCTACCTGACCTGTGCAGCTCAGTTGTATCTGCAGCAGCAACCTGGGCAGTCAGGTCTGCTGCCACTCTGGAATCAGCCAATGGAAATGCCTGGAAGTTCTCCTGGGGCGAGGCTGATTCTGATGGAATCGGTTTCCCGAGAAACCCTTCACAGGACTCCCGGTTCCTCAGGTACATCTATGCATTGCCAATCCGGGTTTGAGTCTCAAGTAACTATTTCTATAGGAGTTTTATTTGTTTGGGTAGGAGATTTTTCTGGTTGCCTTAAAACAGAGTTTCCTAGCCACCCCCAGAGTTGGTCTATGTGTCTTCTCCATATTTTACCATCCTCTAGTTCCACTCTATATGATCGGGACCCGTAATTGCTACCACCATGGCAGGGACCCAGGAAGCACCCCCTGACATAGTTGTGGGCATGCACTAGGTCCCCTATGCTAAATGGCCAGCGTTGGCTGGTCGAATCGGTGGGTGCCTCTGCATTGTAATTTGGGTGTAACCTATCTAATTGTGATCTTTGGCTGACCGCACCATTCTCTCCGCTTGAGCATTGCTCAACAAATGGAACAGTGCGACCAAGGCATGTCTGATTCCTAGCTCTGCTAACAATGTTTTGAGTTGAGCTACAGTGAATTGGGGTCCATTGTCCGATACCAAAACATCCGGTAGCCCGTGGGTAGAGAAAAGTCTCCATAATACTTTAATGACCGCTTACTGCCATCGTAGAAGTCATAAGTATTACTTCAAGCCACTTTGAGTATGTGTCCACGATTATTAAGACAGTTTGGCCTCGGACTGGCCCTGCAAAGTCAATGTGACCTGTGACCAGGGTGCTTTGGGAATCTTCAGAGTCTCTGTGCTGGTGCAGAGGGGGGTGCTAGTCTGGACTCTTGACAAGGTGTGCAGGTAGCAACCCATTCGGTTATGTCTCTGTCCATATTAGGCCACCATATATAGCTCCTGGCCAGTGCCTTCATCCTGACAATGCCAGGATGCCCCATAGGTAGAGCCTGAAGCACTTGTTACCTTAATTTATAGGGTACAATGACTCGGTCCCTCTCCATAGTCGACACCCTTTTTGGGCCAACAACTCACATTGTCACATCTGAAATGGTTTTAGATCACCCACCACCACCACTGGCCCCGTAGGCCACCCCCTCCACACCCAGTTTAGAACTTGTGCCAAAGTTTTGCCTTTGGTTGAATGTCCTGCTATTTCGGCCGTTGTGATAGGGCCGGATACGAAGTTCTTGATAAGGAGTATGGGTGCGATGGGGGCAGGGTCTTCCTGGGCACTGCCTGGGCACCGGCTGAGGCATCAGCATGGCCCAGGGCTTTTCCCGGACGATGGATCAGCACCATGAAAATCGTCCATCTCACCATTTGCAGCAATAAAATGGTCAGAGTGGGGCGGTTCCCTGCAAGGAGACCCAGAAGCAGTTTGTGGTCAGTAATCAGTTCAAAGTCTCTCCCATAAATATATATTCATGAAAACGCTTGACCCCCACTATGGCAGCCAGCGCCTCCTTATCCAGCTGGCTGCAGTTCCGTTCTGCTGCAGATAAAGTTCTGGAGTAGAACACAATTGGGGCCTCGGTTCCATTTGGCACCTGATGGCTAAGGACAGCCCCGATGCCAAATGGAGAGGCATCACATGTCAGGATGAGGGGCAGAGTCTCATTGTATTGTATTAGGACGCTATCAGAGGACAAAAGTCTCTTGGCTTCAGTGAAGGTGATGGCTTCCTTGCGTCCCCAGGTCCATTTCACCTTCTTGTCTAATAACTGGTCACCTTCTGTGGCAGAAAAACACTGTAAACATTTAACAGGCCCAGGAATGCCTGGAGTTCTGTCTGATTTTTTTGGTGTAGGGGCTTCCTTAATAGCCTTGATCAGCTGATCGATGCTGTTGTCCTGTATAGTGTGGATGCCTGTCACTCCTAAGCCCAGGGAATCGAACCAATCTAAACCGAGCAGGCTTGGCAGGGCGCTGTCCACCATGGTCAGCTGAAGTGGTCCAACAAATTCTTTAAATTTGACTTGGAAGTACCCGCTTCCTATAACAGGTATACGGTTCCCTTGATAGTCCTTTAGCTGCACCCTCTGGAACTTCATATGCTTCTTAGTTAGTCCCGGAATCGCCTTCTTTATGGTTGCCCAGGATACAATGGTTATGGCTGCCCCTGTGTCAACCTCCATTTCACATGGGGATCCTTCGATGTGGACCGTGACCTGGATTTTCTTGGCACCATGTGCACTGGTGCACCTGATGATCATTTCATTTGTTTCCGAGGCTCGATTTCCTCCCTGCCTCAGTCTCTAGAATTGCACTTTCGTTTGCCCGTCTGAGGGTGAGGCTGCCACTGGTGGTAGAGGGCTGGTTGGCTGATGCAGCAGACCCTTGCGATGTGCCCCTTCCATTCACACCTTTGGCAGATGGCGTCTTTGAACCTACATGCTGCTCTGGGGCGATTACCCCCACATCCAGCACAGGAAGTCTACATGTCTTCCATCTCAGGGTTTCCTTTCTTCCTATCTCTCGAAATGCAGGTGGTGGATTTCTTCATCCTCATCGGTCGATTCTTCATGCCCTGTGCTTTCCTGATGCACGGTAGCCGCTCTGGGTGAATGATGTGGGCTGCTCCAGAGGTGGGTTCCTACTGGTTCAGACCAGTTCTATAGAGTAGGTAGTAAGTCGCTGGTGATGTCACGGAACTGGTTCTGGTCCGTGGACGTTGCCATCTTTTTTTAAAAATTTCTTTTGGGGAAATTTTTTTAAAAAAAATTTCTTTCGGGTTTTTTTCTTCTGCGCATGCACAGAAGCCAAGTTTCTGGCACTGCACATGTGTTGCTATCTTGTTTTCAGCCTTTTTTTAAAAAATGAAATTTTTTTGTACTGCGCATTGCATGCGTGTGTGAAGCGCACACATGCCCACGAGGCGTGGCCACATGGCACAGGAGGCAGCAAACCGGAGGTGAGGTAAGCTAGAACTCACCCCTGGGCTGCTCACTTTCTGGATGGCTGCCATTGACTTGTTTGAGGATTCTGTTCCTCTCACCTCGTCTAGCGCTGTTTGCAACATGAGATGGGGCTTTGCTCTGTAGATTTTGATCTCTCACGGCCAAGACGAGCCTGTCTCGTATTGCTTCATCCACGTCTCTGAATTTGCAGTATGCTGCAGCTTTTCTTAGTGCTGTGACATATCTGTTGATGGACTCCCCTTCCTTTTGGCAGCATGGGTGCATAGTGCATTCTGAGTGTGTTCTGGAGCATACTCCATGGTACCATCTGGACGGCCACTGGTTCAAATAGCGCCTGAGCCGTATCGAAGATTTTGGGCCCACAGTAGCTTAGGAAAAGCAGCCTTTTCCTGTTGTCTGTCAGACCCAAAAGATCGTTTGCTTCCATGAAACATTCAAATCGGATCATGTAGGTTTTCCAGTTTTCCGTGGCTGGGTTGAACAGAGCTGGTGGGGCATATGTGGACATCTTGGGAGGCCGATGCAGATTCTTGATTTTCTGCGACGATGGCCATTGTTGCTGGCTTCAGTTCCTCTCCATCTTTGTCCTTTGCTCTTCTTCAGGATCCCATCCTTGTCACCGATGTTAAGTTGGCTGATTGAAGAGGCAGGACTCGGAGTTCCATAACAAACAGCTCTTTATTCGGTACAATGCACTGGCTTGCCTGTCCAAGAGTTTGCCCTTTTAAAGGGATCTGTCGGACAGTTCAACCAATAAGATTCAATCTATCTTACTGCCGGAAAGGCGGACCAATGAATTTAAACTATTATTACCCGCCTGGAAGGCAGACCAGAATGAAGCCTGCGTTCCTTGGCTTCACTTCTCATTAGCATACGTAACAATATCTACACCCCCATACCTGCCATGGCTGCAGCCTTGGAGCCCCCAACATATTTCTGCCCTTCCTTCTCCTCCTCGATCTGGAGGAATAGGCAGCATTCATGGCATGGGCCAGAGTCTTCATGATACTGTAGTAATGGGGGTAATTTGTGATCCGCCATTCGTTCCTATTCCACTGGGTCTCCAGTGGGGCTTTCTGGGTGCATCTTCTGCGGCCTTTGACAGAAAAGACGTTCTTGGAAAGAGAACACCGGAAATAATGATCTTGAAACTTTCCTTTCCCAAAGATATGGGGTTCAAATGCATCATCTTCTGACCTTTCTTTTCTCAGATAAGCAAAGCTCCAAATACTATGGACGTATTTGTTAAGTCTGTGCTTTCTCAATGCAAATGGTCCCAAAACTGCATTAATCCAGACTTTCCCTTCAATGGGTCCTGGCAGACGCATAAGTGCTAAATGGAAAGGAAGAATTCTGTCCCTAATGGGATCATATTCCATGAAGTGGACAAAGACATTGACTTGCCTCCACTTAGAGAGGGAATCCCTGAAGGGTGCTGTATATCCAATTCTTGAAAACAGTTGTGATATAACCACACAAATTCCATTCCTGACAAGCATAGGACTGAAAACTCTCATGAACATCTCTCCCTTCTCTGTGCCTGAAGCAAAGAGGCCAATCAGGGTCCATCTGAAGTGGAGGAGCAGTTGGACAATTGCTGGGTACTGGATCCCTTCTTTGGGGAACATTTGGTGGAAAAAGGGGAAATTCTTTTTATCACTCAGAGCCTCTGCAGCAGTTCCTTCACTGATCTGAAAAAGCAATGAAGAAAGCTGTGTTATATTGGGGATGAGATAAAGTCCAAAACATTAGCTTTTAATAAATTCAACTTGGTTTTGATGAACAAATTAAATAGAACATTGTTGATTAGCCATTATGCCAAATCAGGAAACAGAATATTAAATACAAAGCATTAACAATGCTGTATATAAAAATTGAATAAATGAAATAAAGAATAAGAATAAAAACACAGATCATATTTCTGTATCATCCCTACAATTTATTACAATCAGACCCACCTATGCAGATGTCAAATGAATGTTTTGTTCCAATAAAGGTCTGAAATGTTTAACTCTGATTGAACATAAAATGTGTTGCTTTAACACAAGTCTCCCAATAGGTTGTTTATCTAATGTACAGTCCAAGACTGATCTCTCTCTTTCTTATGCAGTTGTCATTCAATATTCTAGATTCTTGGTGAAGCAATCTTTTTATTTCATTTTTATTTATTTATTTCTGTCTCACCTAGTTTTACAAGAGATAAGGAGACCACAGCTCCTAATATAATTTGTCAATTGTTTAATCCAAAAGGTCGTTATTTGAAATTCTGCATCTTCTAACCGAGAGAACTTGTCAGGTTCCTGAGGTTTAAATTGTACACTAACAATTTCAGTCCTGTGGAAAAGGAAGGAGACCCTCTGTGAGTTCTCTGGTTTTACGTATAAGGACATAGCAAAAAGCATCTGATCTTAAGCAGTTCTTAAAACTGCTTAAATACAACCTCAGATTAACAACAACACAGGAGATATTACACCATGTCCTTCTTTATTTTACAGAAAGAGAGCCAAAATGGAGAAGCCAGGTGTGAAAGGTGAAGGACACCCTCTGCTTCCATAGGTGTGAAGAGGCTAAGAGGTATCCTGTTGTGTCCTCCCAATTGCTCATTTGCATGAACCGCCGCTGGTCGGCTAGACTAGTGGCAGGAAAAGTAAATCACTGTCAGTGGCAGGCAGGTGACCAGGGAATCCCATAAAAGCGGGTTCCCTGCAGCCTGCCGGCAGTCCAGATATTGCCTCCACCTGGAGCCATTAAAAGGTAGCTGACTGTTCGCAATGCCTCGTGTCTTCCTTACTCGCGCGATCTAACATATCCAGGTGCTGCTGATCAAGGGACCTGGATTAATTGATCAACACAAATGTGGCTGCCTCTATAAAAACCAACACTTCAGGAGTTTGCTGGTCTCCAGCATTGAGCTGTGTGTTAACACAATGCCAAAGGGAAAAGACACCAGCAGTGATCTTGGAGAAACAATTGTTGCTGCCTATCAATCTGGGAAGGGTTACAAGGCCATTTCCAAACAATTTCAAGTCCATCATTCTATAGCAAAGAAGATTATTCACAAGGGGAAAACATTCCAGGCAGCTGCCAATCTTCCCAGGAGGGACCATTCCAGAAAGTTCACCCAAGGTCAGACCGTGCAACGCAAAGAGACATGGCCAGAAACCCAAAAGTTCCACCTCAGACTCCACAGGCCTCAGTGAGCCTGTTAAATGTTCCAGTTCATGACAGCAGAATTAGAAAAAGACAGAACAAGTTTGGTTTGCTTGGAAGGGTTGCCAGGAGGAAACTTCTCTCTAAAAAGAACATGGCAGCACGGCTGAGGTTTGCCAAGTTGCACCTGAACAGACCACAAGACTTCTGGAACCTTCTCCTTTGGACAGATGAGACCAGAGTGGAGAAGTTTGGCCATAATGCACGCAGCCACATTAGATGAAAACCACACACAGCACATCAGCACCATCATGCCACACCAACCACCAAGCACAGGGGTGGAGGGGTGAGGATTTGGGCTCCTTTCGCAGCCACAGGAGGACCTGGGCACCTTTCAGTCATAGCCTCCTCTGTGTACCAAACGGTTCCAGAGTCCAATGTGAGCCCATCTGTCTGACAGCTGAAGCTTGGAGGACTTTGGGTCATGCAAGAGGCCGATGACCCCAAGCAGACCAGGAAGTGGCTGAAAAAGGAAAGAATCCAGGCGTTGCAAATGGCCCAGTCAGAGTCCAGACCCCACCCTGATTGAAATGCTGTGGTGGGAGCTCCAGAGAGCTATGCTGAAACAAACCCCCACAAACCTCAATGAACTGAAGCTATGCCTGCCCAGTCACGTGACCATCAAGCCACACCCACTAAATAAGCCACGCCCACAGAACCGGTAGTAAAAAAAATTAGAACCCACCCCTGCTCGGTTCATCTCATTTTCCTCTGCTCTGAAACCATTTTTAATTCCTCCTTGTCATTAAGACACGGAATAATAAGAATTAAAGTGTTGTGAACTTCATATCAATTACTCTATATTAATTTACTATCTCATCGTTGGCATCATTTTTTGTATGATAAATAGCCTTAGATATTGGTATACAGCGCAACATCATGCCAGCAAGGGCCATGAGCTCACTGAGATTGGAAACGTTGCATTGTAATCATATTCTCAGATTTTTGATATCTTAATTCCTCCCCCACCCCCTGCCCATCCTATGGTCTGAATTATATCCCAATTAGTTAATCCCTGGTGGCATTTTTCAATTCTCTCCATTTCTCGCTAGCATTTGAAGCACCTTCCAACTTTGCATAATCTGTTAATTAAATTAATTAATGTTCTCTTTACTTCTATCCTCCAGATCATTAATGAAGATATTAAATAAGACTAAAACTAACACTTGTCCTTATTTTAATATCAGTGACATTGCTCTCATACCAGATATTCCCAGGGATCACTAGGAGAATTGAATTAAACTTTAGCCAGTTTCTAGGCATCTTATATGGAAAATAAGTAAACGCAGAGGGAGTTCCATTGAATTTGATTTGGCTATACTGCCACACTGTGCAGGATAATTTGTAACTTCAATTTGGATATTGAGCTGATTATTATTGATCAACACATACAGGTTGTGTAATTATTGTCTTAACCCTAGATAGGAGATCATGATTCTGTTATTACTGTCCTTCACTCTTCCTGTTGCTTTATATTGTATTAATCAAATTGGTTATGCATTATCTACTGTCACTGTGAGAATCAAGATGGTTTAAACATTGGTTAAATAGACGATTAAAGGAGAAACCAGTCCATCACACACCAGTGTCCAACATAAACACTTTTGTAATAGTTTCATGCTAGTTGTGTGTGTGTGTGTCTCTCCTTTTTTCTGACTTAGTCACTGAATCTTTTGTCATATTTTGAATAGTTCTAAGGTGTAAGTTTGTGAGACTCTGTGAGACTCTAGAAAGAGTGCAGAGAAGAGCAAAAAAGATGATTAGGGGACTGGAGGCTAAAACATATGAAGTACAGTTGCAGGAACTGGATATGTCTAGTTTAATGAAAAGAAGGACTAGGGGGAACATGATAGCTGTATTCCAATATCTCAGGGGTTTCCACAAAGAAGAGGGAGTCAGACTATTCTCCAAAGCACCTGAGGGCAGGACAAGAAGCAATGGGTGGAAACTAATCAAGGAGAGAAGCAACTTGGAACTAAGGAGACAATTCCTGACAGTTAGAACAATTAATCAGTGGAACAATTTGCCTCCAGAAGTTGCAAATGCTCCAACAATGGAAGTTTTTAAGAAGATGTTGGATAACCACTTGTCTGAAGTGGTGTAGAGTTTCCTGTCTTGGCAGGGGGTTGGACTAGTTGACCTCCCAAGATCCCTTCCAACTTTGTTATTCTAAGTTCTAAATTCTAAGGATCCTAAATGAAGATTTTTGGGGAAATACATAAAATTCCATCTTTCCTTGAGTCAGCCTTACGGACTTGTTACCTGTTTGATTGCTTCTATTCCATATTTGTTTACTAATAGGAAATATATACGGTATATATATTTGGAGAAAAGCTATCTAAATCCCACCTTTTCTTTCTTTGAAACAGGGGACACAAGCCTGACTGGTACACAAAAGCATTTGGACACTTGTGTGCAGCTGAGGTTGTGAGGATTAGAGACTCTTTCCTTAATCAAAATCTTGAAGCTAAGGAAGCAACATCCAGGTGATGGATCAAGTGGACGGCCTGTCTAGAGATTTTCGGGGAAGGTTGATTATCCGCCCTAGGACGGATCAGATATCCATTAGGTCCTGAGGAGAAACTTTCTGGAATGGGTCTGAGATTGTCTATCAAAATTCGGTGACAATCCCTAGCGTTTTTTTAAAGCTGCTTTTTTGTCTGTGTTAGGCCTATAGTGTAGGTCTTAACTGGAAAATTTTGGATGGTGCAACTTTCTTTCTTTTTTTAAGGTAAGATAAATGTTTGCTTAGGTGCTGTGAATTGCTTCTGAGAAGCAAAGCTCTAAGACTTAAATATATTTCTGAAAATATAGTGAAAATTATTCATTCCTGTATTATGTTAAGCTTTATGTACGTGTATCTGTACGTCATTTGTTGAGGGACTGCTGCGGCCACTGGATTTGGTGCGTTCCTCAGTGGATTTTCACGAGAGCAAGTGAAGGAAGGTTTGCACGGTGTTGGAGAAGTGTGAATGATTGTCTAACTTGTTGACTGGAGTATGAAGAGCCAAAAAGGTAGAATCAAGAGTGTCTGGTACACCTGGAAGGCATTGGGAAGAATTTAGCAGGTAGGAAGAGAATCGGCCTAGAATCTGACTGAGAAACCCATTACAAAGCTTCAGCTCTTCGTTCCTCTGAGTTCTTGTTACTCATGGGTGTATCTAAAAATTGAAAAGTGTGGTCTACATCAGCCAGGGCGAAGAATGGTAAAAAGCAGAACACTTGAAACTTATTTAAACATGCCAGATATAGTTCAGTATGGAAATTGTATGGAAATGATTTTGTATGTGCTCCCAGTTGAAAAGTCTCAGCTTTTCATAGCTGCCATGTGAGAATACTGGCCTATATTGTTTGGAATACTTTCTTAACGATTTGTAAAGAGCATCTCAAGAAAATGTGAATGAAGTCACTTTTCCTACCGCCTATTCTTTTAGCATCCGTTCATATGTCAAGATACAAATAGAAACCTAAACAACATCTTTTGTTTAATTAACATAGGAATAAACGCTTGTAGTTTGACAACAGGGACGAAACTGCTTTTCGTAGCTGAAAAGGGCAACGCTGAAAAAAATATCAGAACTGGAACATTGTAAAGTTCTAAAGTGTTTCTGCATAGCAGGTACTCCCAGGAGTTAAACATATCCATTCATATAACCCATTCCATTGTAACCATATAACCTCATTTATCGACAAGGTTTGGGGGAAAATATCCCCCAAATTTAGAAGCAACGTAGTTGGGTAAAAACAAACATTCGTGCCACAAAATTATAGGAGATAATGCAAAGAACTGCAGGTTAAGATTAAAATGATCAAGAGTTCTATTGTGTGCTTTGTATAAGACATCCCAGAAGTATAAGCTAGAGCAGAGCTGTGATAGCAATAATAAATGAAAATAGGAAGATACACATAGGATGTTGTCATTTTACCACTCTAAAAAACTACAGATTAACTGTCCAATGTTTTGGGGAGTTGGAGGGGAGTTCAATTATTATTTTGCATGTAATATTGGTCAACAGTTTCTGCACATCTTAATGAGCATTATTAGTAAGGAATCCTTTTTTTTTTTAAGCCTTTAGAGAATCACACTGTTTCAGTGATAGATTTTACTGTAAAAAACAACAAAGCACAGGGAAAATAAACACTGTCCTTCCTTCTTGTTACAGAATATATGTACTTTGTTCCAATGCATTGGCTGATGTAAAGAATAGAAAATCATTGTAACCCATCCTGTTAAATAACATTGCTTCTCGTGTAATTCAAGGGTAAAACCTGCCCCCAAAGCAGGACTTCGTGTCTTGTTCTGAATCCAGCCTTCACCCCTTTCCAAATCTGCTCTGGTGCCCCACTATAAAAATGACACTTTGATTGACGGACACGCGACTCCGGTGTGAATGCCATGAAATAAAATGAAAGGTGGTTTATCTGTATATTTGGAATAAAATCGTTGTATAGATCCATTTGAATAACTAAAACCAGCCCTTTACAGCTGTAAATTACTGCCAAGATGTATGTTGTAACCAAAGAGTATGTGAAACTGGCCTGCTTTGTTCATTCAGAAAAGACCTGTGCAATTTCCACCTGGTCTTCTTTGAGACTGTGGCATATTTAGAAGAAGCTCTTAGATACCATTGTCAGTATTATTATTATTATTTTCATAGAGTGTTTGTGATGACTTTTGAGAGTATTAGGAAGAGCTCTTCCTAATTCTACACCTGTACTAAAGACCATCTTGGGTTGCTTTGGGTCTCCTCCCTCTGTGTTCAATCTATAAGCAGTGTTATGTCAAGAGAGGGACTATGTGGTAGGTTAGAATTCTTCCTTGTATATGTTCCAGAAGACGGTGTCCTTCACGATCTTCCTCTTCTTATATTTCCTTGTAAATATAACAAAGAAATTATATTTACAAGGTACACCATCACCAGAATCAAAAATAGACTGGTACTGACTGTTTCAGGGAAACAGGAAGGGGGAGTGCAATGGGGTTGAGGCAGGAAGTGTTCTAGGTCATATCTTCCCATTACAGGCAGCCCTTGACTTACAAATATAGTTGAGCTTGGCAATTACAGTTGTAAATCGCAAGCGATGAGACTTGGGAATCCTATAGCAAATGCTGCAGTCCTTAAGTGAACCCATTGTTCTCTGTGGGCATTTTTCCCCGGAAACTGGAAGTAAAATGCCTGTTTCCAGAAAAAGTCGTAAGTTACAGTCACGTGACTGCGGGACACTGCAAATGGCCATAAATGTCAGCCAGTGGCCGACTGCTCAAAATGTGGTCACGTGACCCGGGGGCCCGCAACTATTGGAACTTCAGAACCAGGTCGTAAGTATCTTTTGAGTGGGTCCATGGTAACTTTGAATAGTTGCTAAGCAACCAGTTGTAAGTTGAGGGCTGCCTGTAACTGCTTTCCAAATGTCTTGTACTTTAAACGTGAATCGTAGCTTTAGGCTGTTCAGGTTCCTTGATCTGATGCCCTTCAATTGCCATTTGCATCTGGAGGGCAAGAGCTGAATAAAGGCAACCTTATTCCTACCTAGAAACCCTGGCAGTCATTCCACTGATGTCCTTGTAAAATGTGTTGCCAGGTGAAGGTTTCAGGTATATTGTGCCATTTACAGTTCTCATCAATAGGTGAATTGTGTATTCTTTGTATACTTTTCATTTCTTTAAATATGTAAAAAAAAAAAAGTATGTTGTACATACCATTTTGATGTAAACGTGTTCACACTTTATTGTCCAGCATAGATAAAGCATGGAGATAATTATTTAAGATATACTTGTATTTATACCTCAGATATTCTTTGAAGGAGAGGCAGGGTGTTTGTATCTCAAGTTTGGCTGTCCTTTCCTCCCGTGTAAATATGTTCTACACAACTGAAAAAAAGAAGATAAAAGAAGAAAAGGTTTATAGCTTGCTATTATATGCCCGTACAGAACATAGTCAATAAATGCACTATTAAGTGTCCGTGTTTGTGTGATATCTGAATTCTTCTCCATTTTCTGTGGCCTTTTGCAGCAGTAGAGTCTACCCAAGAAGTAAATGTCTCAGATGGGTCTTACCATAGATGCAGATCGTGTCGATGTAGTTTTAATCCTGATGTTGGAACACAGTTTGTTGTAGATATTTCTAGTGTTGTTCAGCTTCCTGTAATCATATCCTCTTTTAACTAGGCAAAGTCCGTTCCAAACTTTAAAGAAACAAACCCTTCCTCTTTTTAAAAAAAAAATTTCCCCCATTTTTATAATTTACATAACAACAAACATTTTTCTTTTTTTAACAGTGTCATATGTCTGTTATATGTATTTACATTTATTTCTATACATTTTTGTTTCTCTGTTCTAACCAATTATACCACTTGTCCCACACCTCATAAAATTCTGATGATTCCTTGCCTTTCATTTCTAACGTAAGTTTATACATCTCAGCACATTCTAATATCTTATGCACAATCGTATCATTGGTTGGTATATTTTCCAGTTTCCAACATTGAGCATAAACAATTCGTGCTGCTGTTTACTGTGTGTAAAATGATGTATTGGAGTTGTTTCTTTATCTTTTGATTAATTATTCCTAATAAGAAGAGTGCCGCTTTCATTTCTAAGGCTGCACAATTTCTATGTGCTATTTTATATCTTACGTTTGGCTACACCTTTTTTTTTTTTCCCCTCAGGAAGAGGTAAAACTACTGAAAGCCTTTTATTAGGTCGTAAACAGGGGCCAGACCTCAAGGAAGCATCTGTGCAATGAATTCTTTCAACTTTTCTATATAGAAGAGAAATATTCAGATGCTTTAGGCCCAGCGTTATAAATGATCAAACAGGTAACTGGATATTTGCAAAGGACAAAAAAGTATCCCAAGCAAATTTTACGAAGGGGGAGGACGTATTATTTATTTATTTGATTTATTTGCCGCCCATCGTGTTTCTGAGTGGCTAGATTAAGAAATATTTAGCTTCTTATTTAGCTTGAAATCCTCAATTTGGGGACTTTGAAATTTGCGCGATCACAAAATTGACCTCCCGCCACCTGTTACAGCTCAGTTGGTGTCTGGTTACTAGGATGACCCCTAAAAGCATCTGGTAAGCTTGTTCTCTCTCTCTCATTTTTTCTCCTGGTGCACACATGTTATATCACAATTATTCTTTGTGAAACGTTACCCAGTCACCAAATCTCCTTTTCTAACAGGGGATGGGTACCTTTGTTGCAGTTTATGAAACGAGTTGTGCCAGATTTTCATCCAAGTCATTTTCTTAATGGTTTTGGGTGGGTGGGGTGAGCTTTCTGTTCTCATATAGTCCTCGATTTACGCCCACAATTGAGCCCAACGTGGAGATTGCTGAGTGAAACATTTGTTACGGGAGATTTGCCCAGGGGTGAAATCTAAAATTTCCCCTACCGGTTCTGTGGGTGTGGCTTATTTTGTGGGTGTGGCTTGGAGGTCAGG
>JANHFT010007918.1:82066-92954 GCA_032467955.1 Pseudoxenodon macrops | reverse complement strand
TTCCAATATCTCAGGGGCTGCCCCAAAGAAGAGGGAGTCAAGCTATTCTCCAAAGCACCAGAAGGCAGGACAAGAAGGAAACTAATCAAGGAAAGAAACAACTTAGAACTAAGGAGACATTTCCTGACAGTCAGAACAATTAACCAGTGGAACAGCTTGCCTCTAGAAGTTGCTCCAACACTGGAAGGTTGAGACTGGACAGAATATATATAATCTCTCCTGCCTAAACAAGGCGGGTTGGATTAGAAGACCTCCAAGGTCCCCTCCAACTTTGTTATTCTGAGCATCTACCCTCTGTAATCCAGGGGGGTTTAGTTTTTTTTTTGCTCGCGTCCAGAAAATCTGTTTTAAAAAGCAGCATAACTTTCTTTCCCTAAACCTTAAAAGTAAGCCCTAGGATCACTCCCTACCTATCTTTAAAATAATAATAATTGGAAAGCTTGTTGCCCTGTTTTTTTGCGGTGGCCAGCCACAGGGTTTATTTATTTAAATATGCCTCCAAATCTTGCAACTGCCTGAGTTTGCAAGAATCAGAAGCCGAAAGACAGCAATCAGAGGCAATAAAACCTGAATAAATAACAGTTGGCGGTCGATTAAACTCTCCGAGGCAACCCACAATAATACATGGTCTTAAGCTCTCCAGGGCCTGTGGGTTTCAGTCCAGCTAAATAAGAGGGTATCGGTGTTGGCATGGGAGGGGGTGGGATGAAATGTCCAGATTAGGGTCACCGCAGACAGGGGGTGGGTTGTAAATTGTTTTGCTGTCGGTTCGCTCAAGGTCGTGCCTCGCGCCTGCGCGTAAAGCGCTCGCTCGCACGGCAGTCAAAAATTCTGCAAAATTCAAAATGGCGGCGCCCACGGAGACACCGAAGGAACCAGCTCGGTGACGTCATCGCCGAGTTACTACCGGTTCTATAGAACCGGTAGGAACCCACCTCTGATTGCAGAGAACCTCAATGGCCAACGGGGACTTGTCGGTGGTGGCCCCTTCTCCCCCCTTTTCAAATCCAGCCCTGGTGTGGTTTTTAGGTTTTGAATTACGTATCTTTTGTCAGCCAGTTTTGTAAACCGTTACATGTCGTTCCTGACTTCCCGCCGTTCGTTTAGTGACGGTTCAACGTCACAGCAGCACCGGGGAAAAGCTACTTACCACCAATTCACACACCGACGTAAAAGTACAGGCAGTTCTCGACTTATTTACCGTTTATTCAGTGACCGAAGTTGCAACGGCGCTGAAAAAGAGGGGAGTTACGACCGTTTTTTCACACTTACGACCTTTGCAGGATCCCCGGGGACAAGCGATCGAAATCCAGATGCTTTTGCAATTGGCTCGTACTTATGACCGTTGCAGTGTCGGCAAGTGGAGCCAATGGGCAAGCCAGATTCACTTAACAGCGTCGTTATTAAAATAACTGCAGTGATTCCCCGAACAATTGGGGCAGGAAAGGTTGTAAATTGGAGCACGCCTCCCTTAGCGTCCGCCTCGCTTAGCCATAAAAATTCTGCTCGTAACTCGAGGACTACCTGCACAATGAAAACAGACAGGATTTTTGTAATGAGATACGTATACAAAAATCATTGTCCACCGTCCCAGGAATGTTACATGCTGGCTTGTCCGCATTCGCTAAACGGAAACTTTTCAAACTTTTTGGAGGCTTTTCCGGAACAGCAAAATTGCATTTTTCCCCCCCCTTGTCTTCAAGGCTCCCAACCCTCACTATATTTCTAACCGCAGGTTACCCCAGAATTAATGCGAATGCACAGTGGACTTTAAACCTGTCTGAACAAAGAATTAAAACTGGGCTGTGCAAAGGCAGTTAAGAGAGGAAAAAAAAACCCTTTTCAATAGGATTGAAATCGGGGTGCAAACCCCGTTTTTAAGCCTCCCTTGCAGGAAGCGTTCCAGGTTTATCAGGGAGCCCCATTGAAAGAAAATCAGCAGAATGTTATTCCCGAACGAAGTCGGGCCAGGTTTTTTTTGTTTTTTTTTAATTGCACGAGGCCCCTGTCGTGATCCATTCTCATTTCTACCCCTGTCATCATTTTCTTTATGCCTTTCCACATTCTGTTTGGCTAATTTTGTGCTGATTTCCTCAATCCACCGGTGGGCACGCCAGAAACAACAGCGGGACAGGGCGGACGGTTTGCATAAATGCACGAGGCATTAAAAAAAAAGGAGAGGGGGGGGAGAGAGAGAAAAAATAACAACAAAAGCACAGATCCGACGTTACGGATGAATGGCGATATTGCTAGAATTTGGGACAATTACAGAATACCCAGCGCCCAGCCAACTCGTATTTTTTTTAACTTGCTGATATACTCTAAAATCAGGAATGCTTTATTTTCAAAAGCAGACTAGAAAAGGAGAGGGAGAGAGAATCAGGTGGCCCTTTGGTGCGGAAAATATATAACTGAACTTTCAGCAGAGAGAAAGGGCGGATAAGAGACCGCTAAGAAATTCCAGGGCTGCGGGTTCAACTGTAAAGTCCGAAAGTGAATTTTGCGGCAAAAAAAACCACGATCCCATTGAGTGGAAAAATTCAGGAATGACCAATGAGTGGAAAAAGTTCAGGAATGACCCCGGAGAGCTGAGGTCAATTTGATTTCCCTAAATACAATTGTAAGTGGTATCTCAGTTTGATAAAATAATATTATTTACACGCATGCATCTCATTCAAACCACAGGATTAAGCCTTCCAATTCTCTTATCCTGTTTCCCTGAAAATAAAACCTCCCCGGATAATAAGCCCAATCAGGCTTTTGAGCGCATGCGCTAAAATAAGCCCTCCCCCGAAAATAAGCCCTCCCCAGAACACAGTAGCAGCCATGAGGTGACCACGCTCGCCACCTTCTGCACCTCAAAAATAATAAGACCTCCCTGAAAATAAGGCCAAGTGTCCAAAAAAAATGTGTCAGGGGTCAAAAGAAAATAAGACTTATTTTCGGGGAAACACGGTAACAGGCATCCAAGGGACACTGATTTTTAAACCTCAGTACCGACAGGCCTTCTGTAAAACCAGCACTCAGTCTGTAAAACAACAATTTTCCAGTGTATGCTGAGCTGTAATTTTGCTTTTACAAAAGAAGATGGTGTCAGGTAAGAAATATTATAGCCCCCATCTTTCATATTGTCAATAATTGGGAGCCCTGAATGGTCTGTTCGTGCCAGAAGCAGCTAACTCTTCTGTCAACCAAGAACGACAGAATAAAAGGAAGCAAACTGATGCATTTGGATTACCACATTCACACCCCTTGCCATGATTGACAGCTGCCCAGCTTATAAGCATTGTACTTCAAGGTTAGCTAGATGTACCACGTTGCATCTCCTATCCTCAAAATCTATTCTAGGATGATAGGAATTTCACAAGCCAATGATCTGCAAAAGAAACATCTGCCCATTTGTACTGACTTCTTGACCAGGATGATTACTCATAACATTTTCCTGCCAAGTATCATATCTTCTGAAGGAAGTTTACTAGAAAATTGGCTCTCTTGTCAGGCACATTTTTATGCTCTAGTCTAGCTAATATGGTGCTTAATCCACTATTAATTCCTCAATAGACTGAGTGCCCTCTAGTGGAAAACAAGCTGTTCAGCAATTCTGAAAGGTTTACTCTTCATTTCATAAGTGTGTGTGAAATTGTTCTGAATAATTGCCCTGGATGTGATAAATGTAAATAAAACCAGCCAATGTGTGTGTATGAGCAGAAACAAATTCTGGTTCTCAAAATGTTAAAAAGGCATAAGATTTTGTGAGGAACTCCATCAAATGCCTTGAGTGGTTATCCAACCTTTTCCTTCATTTCCTACAATAGTTTATCAGAAAGTCCTTATTTAAATATCCCTGAAGTTATTGGATAATGGGTTTGTGTGTCATTATCCCCCCCCCCCAAAAAAAAATTAACTTTTATCCAATTTGGTTAATTTACTTTGGGAGCAAAGTCTTTCTCTGAGATGGGGAAATATTTCCTGAGGAGAATGCTATACTATATTCACAAAATAAGGTAGGTCTTGATTTGCAAAAGGGTCATAAAATGGGGCAAAACTCAATAACTTCCTTGCTTATTAATGGAAATGTGGGCCTCAATTGTGATTGGAAGTTGACCACTACCTGTACATTTAAAAAATTTGCCTCATAATAATCTTAAATGCAAAGACAAATTCCTTGTGTCCAATCACACTTGGTCAATAAAGAATTCTATTTTATTCTATCTATCCTATGTCATATATATCTCTATACACATAGTCTACCTTTTTATCTGGATCTATATCAATCTGTCTATCTGCATCTATATCATCTACAAAAAGAGATCAGGTGGGAAAGGACGAACAGAGGCCATATTCTTGCATCAAATCTCCAAGAGAACAGCTTTATTTTACAATCATGTTATTCAAAGACTGCATTGGGATATGCCACTCGTGCATAGGCATGGCGTACAATACCAGCTGTACTAGATACACTTACATAGGTGGGTCTTCACAGCTATTTTGACTGGCAATGCACAAGGCAAAGGGTAACATTGAGATTGGGGTGGCTAGAAGAGGTGTCACTTTAAAAGGAAAGCACTGATTAATACAGGAATCCACATTTCTCCATTGACCTAGGGCACTATTTTGTCCTGTGTATTTTTAGTTGCAAGGTATTATATATGCCTCCTATATTTTGTAAGTTACATTCATAATGAATAGGAATGAGTAAAATCAAGTAATGTATTGTCTTTATAGTCCAGAAGAGGGCCAGCTAACATCAGCTTCTTGAACATTTACAGCTCCAGACATATTCCGGTCACTTGTCATTCCTAATTTTCAACTTTCACTGCAATAGTCAACTTTTTTCATTGTGACAATGAAGAGTTATTCAATGGGGCCCCTCTAATTGTGTTGAATTTCAGCCCAATTTTCTGCCCTCTAGATTAAGAATTCTTAGGTACATGTTTTTTTTTAAAAATTGAAGCTTTGTTTTTATTATAATGAAGCAAAATACAAAATACAGATTTTCATGATCAGTCTTAATATATACATATTTTATTACCGGTAGTTACCATAGAGTAACAAATCTGGACATTTTCAATGGAATGATGTTTTAACTTTTAAATGACAGTTAAGACAGTTACAGAATAATATTTGGTACAAAGTTGGCAATTAAGATATTGAGAATTGCTACTCAAAATACATGACAAGAAGTCACCCAGTAATGAATTGGCATTGAGTGCTAAGTTTTTAACAGCTTGGATGAAATGCGCAATGATATTTCTGTCATTCTGAGGTACACAGCAGTATCTTATAGTGTGGTATCCGGTGAATTTGGACTATATGAATTCACCACTACAAATGCAGTTTCAATAATAGTTGCCTATCATTTGGATAAAATAAAAAGTCTAATTCTTCACAAGAGGCGCCTATTATCTCCAAGGTAAAAGATGTACAAAGCAGGCACATGATGAAGAACGAATGACAACATTTGCCACAAAAAGCAACTATAGTTTTGACAGGCCACCAATTTGATTCCTCATTGTCCCTTCTCAATACAGAGGAAATTCATTTCAATACCATTTCCAGAAAGCCAATCCTGCCTCCTGCTTACAGAATAAATATCACCATTCTCGTTTCATCAAAGGCAATCGTGTGGAAGAAAGATTCCAAAAGTTAAATGTGTTCTCTCTGACCAACGGTGTGTTGTATTTATTGCAGTAGCAGGACAGAACCGAAGACTCAATCAAGATGGATCATTGAGAAAGAGAGAGGCCGTTTGGGAAAATGTTACTTCCTGAGCCCAACGTTTGACGCTGATAATTATAGCCTACAAAGACTAAAGGTCTCAGCCATTATTCCCATTATTGTGTTTTACTGTAATTTTTTAAAACTAGCCAGAAATGTACTCTTAGAGGGGAAATTGTGTGAGGAAAAAACAAGATGGCGGTCACAATTTACTTTTTGCCACGATAATTAAGCCAAACTAGATCTGTTAGGATGTGAAAAAGAATGCTTCAGGAACATCATCACCAACAGCAGTGTTGGTGCAGTGGTTAGAATTCAGTACTACAGGCTAACTCATTGCTCACTCCAGGAGTTCAATCCTAACCATCTCAAGATTGACTCAGCCTTCCATCCTTCCGAGGTCAGTAAAATGAGGAGCCAGATTGTTGGGGGCAATATGCTGACTCTGTAAACAGCTTAGAGAGGGCTGTAAAGGACTGTGAAGCGGTATATAAGTCTAATTACTATTGCCACCAACTTCTAAAAACTGGAAGGCGTTAAATCTTGAAATGGTCCATCTCCTGGAAGTCTGTAAGCATGAGTGCTATATATGCATACACATACAGGGTGACGTCAGGAGTAAGTAGAATCTCTATCCAATGCTACTGAAATAGCATCAGCAGCTAAATAATTTTTTTTAAACAGTTAAATATAATCATTGTGTCAACCCATTAAAAATGGTTTGCTAGACATGGCCTAGTTGCCATGAAGAAGTATAACAAAAACAAAGGATTTGATGTGTTGGCAGAGTAACACATATTAGCCTGATTTGCCCATAATATGAAGTCAGTCAGTCTCAATTTGTCTGTCTTAAGATCACAACTCATAAGATAGGGTGATAATTTGATAATTTGCACATTTTTATCTTCTGCCAAGCCAAAACCCACAAATCCCAGGATTTTTCTTTTTAACACAGTGATCCGCATCTTTTCCACAATTGTATTCTGATTTGTGTTCTACTTCTATACCAATCTCACAAAATTGTGTGTATTTTAAACTTTGGCAAGGTCTAATATGAGATTTCAGTATTTTTCTTCGAGTTTTTTTTTTTTAGCAAATTCCTTTCATTCAGGGAGGCAAGATGGTTTTCTGACATTCACGGGCATTTTTTTGTGACTCAGGATATGGAGTCCACACCAGCAGAGCACAAATGCAACAGTTGAAATCAATGGTGATATCGGAAGACACCCATTTACACAAGCAAGACTAGTATTAGTACAAAGCCACTTGTCACAATAGCAACTAGAATACACTCCTGTCATTATAAATGGCCATTTGTAAAAGATACAGAAATCTTTCATCTCACAATTAGCTGAAGTATCATTCACACAAAAAAGCAAGAACTCTCATTTTGATTACAAAGCCAAGAAGCACATTCTTTGAAGTTTAGACATAATTTAAACAAAATTACTTTAAGGAATTTGTTTTTGGATATAAAAGCACTAGCAATCTTGAGTGTAAAGTAGTCCCCTTACATTTCTCCTAATTGTAATTTTAGCACCCCAGAAGCAGAGTCATTATGCATGGAATAACTTAACAAAGAAAACATTATCCTTGTTTAAAAATCAAGTCCACCCACAAACATACAACATTCCCATCTCTAACTTTATGTACTGAATAGATCAGTTTCTCTCAAATCTTTTTATTTCATAACTACCCTACGGAAAAAAGACCAGGTGAAAAAGGCAATTGATATGTAGACATGAGGTTGGTTTAGTGGGGAACTAAATGGGGGGAATCAAATGTTACATTTAATCTTCAGTGCTTTAGAAAACAATTCAATCAGGGTTTTCCCAAGGTTATGGTCAAAAAATTAAGATGACTTATGCAATATACATGTAATAACAAACGGATCTTTAAGCACTCCATCACGGCTGCCATCTTGATTATTTTTAACCATATCTTCTCTTCTTAATTCAACACACCCCATCCATGAAGGGAAAGAAAAAAACATTTCAAGGTTTTCCATTTTAAAGTGACAAATTCTTAAGGATATCCCAGTCCAGTTGCTTCACTGCTGCTTTTAACTGGCATTTCCAGTCAAATACTTTGGCTGCATTCAAACAGAACTCTAAGTATTTTCTACTATGAGAATGGATAAACTGTTGTGGTAATGAGGGCAAAGCGCAGTTTGTATGGCTTTGGACATGGCTTGCTTTTTTGACTGACAGTCCGTTTTAAATTCTGGCTTCTGGTCCAGATTTGTTTCCATAGATCTTACTTCAGAAAAATCATAACCCTAAATTTATACATAGCAAGAAATGGAAGCAAATATTTATATTATTATTCTTTCTTCTTATATGGTGCTGAAGACAGGAGTAAACACACAAGCCTAAAATTATTGCTAAGTTTTACTCTCTAAGCTTGCTACTGTAGGTTAGGTGTGTGTGTGTGTGTGTGTAATATTTATAGTTAATAAATATTAACTTCCATTTAAACTTAGTTGTATAAGGTTTTATTTACACAGCTGGTGGTGACATCGGGCTGAACTTGGCTGATCTCAGAAAGTTAAGCATTGTTATGTCAGGACTTTTTTGGCATTTTCCAGAAAAAAAATAATCATTGGATAAAATCAGAATCAGAATAGAGCTGAAAGGGATCTTAGAGGTCTTCTAGCGGAGCCCCCTGCTCAAGCAGGAGATCCTATAGCATTTCAGACAAGTGACTGTCCAGTGGATGCAATGGGTTGGCACTTATAACCATGCAGTTCTTAAGTGGTCTCCTTAACAACTATGACTTATTTAATGACATTTGTAAAAACAATTGTAAAATCAAGTCCAGTCAGGTGCTGCCTCAATTTATGACCACAATAAATCCCAATTCCAGCACCAATTGTGGTTGTAAATCAAGGCCTACCTGTAATGCAAAAGTACCCCCTGACTAAATGTCAGAGGGTATAGAGTATAGAGTATAGAGCAGTGGTGAAATCCTCCGCAGTTTGCTACCGGTTCGCTGCCCACACATGCGTGGTGCGTGCCAAATGCACGCTATGCATGTGCATGCCAAGTGCACGCTGCGTGCATATGCAGTGCACACCAAATGCGCATGTGCAGTGCATGCTAAATGTGCACGCACATGTGCAGTGTGTGCCAAACGTGCACTTTGCACGGAACAAGGCGGCTTAAGAATGTAAGTAGAACAGCAGGGAGGTAACAACTGTGCCGCGCGATTTAGATTCGCTAGAAAGCAGGATTTCCTGCTTTCTAGTGAATATAAGTCGTGTGGCACATCGGATCGTCAGAAATATCGTTTTGGACAAACTGGTAGTTTTGTCCAAACCGGTGCGAACCAGTAGCATTTCATCCCTGGTATCGAATATCCCCTAACTAATTGGGTATTAAGGATTATTTTCTGTTCAGTAAATATCTGGGCCACTGCCAGGCACTCAACACCTTACAAGCTTATTATCCTTATACTATGCCAATTTCTAAAACCCAATGTTTTTCCCCTGCTATTTGTGGTTTTGCAGGATTTCTGAGTGCTAATGATTTAGATGTGTCCCAACAAAACAATGCTGCATCTAGGGACCAACTCAAATGGTTTCAAAACAGCAGAACCTGTTTTGAATCATTATTATTTTTTTGCTCCTTACATTGAACTGACCTGATAGGGAGGGGAAGAATTGGTAGACAGGAAATCTATGGTTGTTTTGCATCTGTTCTCTTTTAACAGATGACGTAGTCAACTCAGTTTTGTTTTCTTGGTTTTGAGGTTAAATGCTTTCGTAACTGGCCAGCTGTGAACAGATCCAAAACATCTTTTTGCTTTGGCACACATACATTGACCAGATTTAATAGTTACATGAACAAGCAGTAAGACTGGAATCTTCTCCCATCTTTGGAGCCCCATGTTTGACTTGTAACATGCAATTAATCTACAAATCAGAGGTGGGTTCCTACCAGTGCTAACCAGTTCTTTAGAACCGTTAGTAACTCAGCGATGATGTCACGGAACCGGTTCCTTCGGTGACTCCATGGGAGATGCCATTTAAAATTTTGCTTCTGCGCATGCGCAGAAGGTATTTTTTTATTGCTGCGCATGCACAGAAGCTACTTTTTGATTGCTGTGTGCACACGAGGCGCGACCCTGCGCAAACTGGCAGCAAAACGGTCCACAATCCACCCCTGCTACAAATACAAGTAATGGGTGCACAACATTTCAAATTTCTCCAAGCAATCCTGCAATTACAGCATTATTCTTTATGTAGTTCCGTTGATTGTACTCCAGGTTTTCCTTAATATGTTCAATTGTGATGTAGAAGTAGGGGAAAATAACCAGTGGTGGGATTCAGCCAGTTCGCACCAGTTTGAGAGAACCGGTTGTTAACTTTCTGAGCAGTTTAGCAAACTGGTTGTTGGAAGAAATCATTAGGGCAGATAACTGGTTGTTAAATCACTTGAATCCCACCACTGGAAATAACCCACTGCAATAATGCCTCAAAAACAAGAGATGTTCTAATGAAATTATATTCAGAGGGAAAAAAATGACATGAATTGGAAGATATGAGGAAGAAAACACAATAATGAATGGCAGTGCAATCTTCAAGATCCAACAAAGCCTTTCAAAATGTACCTTCGTTTTGTAGAATAAATAAAATGGTCTCATGCCACCTAGCCAAGCCTGATCATCTGACCTTGAGAAAGCCAAACAGGGGGGTCATAATAGTGAGGACCTAGGCCAGGGGTCTGCAACCTTAAACACACAAAGAGCCATTTGGACCCGTTTCCCATAGAAAAGACTGGGAGCCACAAAACCTGGGTGGGTGTGGCCAACTCGATGTCACTCACTTCTACCAGTCACATGACCCCACCTAGCCACACCTACCAAGCCGGTTATTGGGCAGAGAACCAGGTGTTAAAAAACACCAGGAACCACAAAATCCTTTTGACATCTCTCTCTCTCCTCCCTCTCTCTCTCCCCCATCTCTCTCCCCCTCTCTCTGTATCTCCATCCCCCACCATCACCCTTACCTTCTCAGGACAGGTGAGGAGTGACTGGGAGGGGAAGGTGAGGGGTGGTGCCAGCCAGTGGTGGGATCACCTGACAGGGAGCCACAGCAGAGGGCCCAAAGAGCCGCATGCGGCTCCGGAGCTGCAGGTTGCTGACACCCAACCTAGGCAACTCATCATGA